>CM019169.2:32675713-32713265 GCA_009739505.2 Apolygus lucorum
ACATATATATATATAGCTACAAACTTTCTTAATTTTGGACAATTTCATTTTTGAAAAAGCATTCATATCAGAAATTTTGTGCTGAATCCGAATATACCATAATTACCATGATTTTCAATGTAAAAACCACAAAAAACGGGAAAAACCCATTTTTTTTGGGAGTTTTTTGAATTTTGGACCACTTTGGATTGTCCAAAATTGCTGGTTAACGAACTTGACCTATGGTTTGTTGTTACAAACATTTTGGCAAAAACTAAAAAAAAATTTTTAAACAATTTACTCAAGTTATCGTCCGGAATGACACATATGTATATATATATATATATATACATATGATTTTTGGAAAAACTTCAGGGATCGTTTCAGAATGTTCCAAAACGGATTTCAGTGTGAAAATTTTTCGAAAAAGTCGATTCTAAAAATTTTGAGGCCATTGCAATAGCTTCATTTTCCTTGAAAATTCGCTAATAACACGCTGCAAATTATTGCTGGGTATGCTTTGAAGATTTAGGAGTCCATATTCATGTTCTAGTCGTCTCTACGAACTCATAGAGTACCCACACGGCTACTGCATTTCTGGTTACAACAAATATACGCACGTATTCATTATATATATATATAGCTACAAACTTTTCTTAATTTTGGACAATTTTCATTTTGAAAAATGCATTCATATCAGAAATTTTGTGCTGAATCCGAATATACCATAAATTACCATGATTTTCAATGTAAAAACCACAAAAAACGGGAAAAACCCATTTTTTTGGGAGTTTTTTTGAATTTTGGACCACTTTGGATTGTCCAAAATTGCTGGTTAACGAACTTGACCTATGGTTTGGTGTTACAAACATTTTGGCAAAAACTAAAAAAAAATTTTTAAACAATTACTCAAGTTATCGTCCGGAATGACACATATGTATATATATATATATATACATATGATTTTTGGAAAAACTTCAGGGATCGTTTCAGAATGTTCCAAAACGGATTTCAGTGTGAAAATTTTTCGAAAAGTCGATTCTAAAAATTTTGAGGCCATTGCAATAGCTTCATTTTCCTTTGAAAATTCGCTAATAACACGCTGCAAATTATTGCTGGGTATGCTTTGAAGATCTTAGGAGTCCATATTCATGTTCTAGTCGTCTCTACGAACTCATAGAGTACCCACACGGCTACTGCATTTCTGGTTACAACAAATATACGCACGTATTCATTATATATATATATAGCTACAAACTTTTCTTAATTTTGGACAATTTTCATTTTTGAAAAAGCATTCATATCAGAAATTTTGTGCTGAATCCGAATATACCATAAATTACCATGATTTTCAATGTAAAAACCTCAAAAAACGGGAAAAAACCCATTTTTTTGGGAGTTTTTTTGAATTTTGGACCACTTTGGATTGTCCAAAATTGCTGGTTAACGAACTTGACCTATGGTTTGTTGTTACAAACATTTTGGCAAAAACTAAAAAAAAATTTTTAAACAATTACTCAAGTTATCGTCCGGAATGACACATATATATATATATATATATACATATGATTTTTGGAAAAACTTCAGGGATCGTTTCAGAATGTTCCAAAACGGATTTCAGTGTGAAAATTTTTCGAAAAAGTCGATTCTAAAAATTTTGAGGCCATTGCAATAGCTTCATTTTCCTTGAAAATTCGCTAATAACACGCTGCAAATTATTGCTGGGTATGCTTTGAAGATCTTAGGAGTCCATATTCATGTTCTAGTCGTCTCTACGAACTCATAGAGTACCCACACGGCTACTGCATTTCTGGTTACAACAAATATACGCACGTATTCATTATATATATATATAGCTACAAACTTTTCTTAATTTTGGACAATTTTCATTTTTGAAAAAAGCATTCATATCAGAAATTTTGTGCTGAATCCGAATATACCATATAATTACCATGATTTTCAATGTAAAAACCATCAAAAAACGGGAAAAACCCATTTTTTTGAGTTTTTTTGAATTTTGGACCACTTTGGATTGTCCAAAATTGCTGGTTAACGAACTTGACCTATGGTTTGTTGTTACAAACATTTTGGCAAAAACTAAAAAAAAATTTTTAAACAATTACTCAAGTTATCGTCCGGAATGACACATATGTATATATATATATATATATATATACATCTTGGTACAAAATGACGTCCGTATCATAGTTGTGGTAAAGTGACGTCCCCCTGAAGGAGTGGTCATTTTAACAAAATTTTGAAATTCCAACATTAATTAAGGCCGAGATACTTGTTAACCGACTCAGATATTCACATTTCGCTTGCTGATGACATATACAGTTCTTCACATATACGCTGTACATATGAACGCATAGTGGCTTCCGTTCACACAGCAGCTGAATTGACGTCCAGTAAGCTCGAGCTTACTGGACGTCAATTCCGCTGCAGTGTGAATAGCGCTGGCAAGGCGCCGCAGAGTTGAGGGCTGGAACCAGCCGTTTTCAAGGGTGTGGGAGAATGCCAAATTGGTGAACTCACCCAATTCAATCTCAGAACGTTTCGCAAAATGTGTCAATATAGAAAAGTAGAAGAGAAGTAGAAAAGAACCCCCCCTCACAAGTTGTTTACATGAAAAATAATGGGTAATTGCCAAAAAGGACCAATAAGAGAGAAATGGGGAAAATATAATTTTCAAGAGAAAAAATCATACATAGGAAATAAAATCGGGCCGAGTTATTAGGCCCCACTTCCCTTCCTGAGGACCAGGAAGTTTAATAATGAGGGAGGGACATTGATCCATAATTAATGGTTCTATATGGTTCGCAAAATGTATCACTATAGAAAAAAACGTCTGCCAAGTTGGGTGGGCAGTATAGCTTCCTCACTCATTGTAACATGGACGAATAGAATCAGTTGGCGAAAAAATTATGATTCAAAGAGTTATTGAATACCAAAATATTGGCGATAATATGCGGGATAGGGTTGCAGGTATTAATGTTTTAATAGTGTTGTAAATAGTTGTGGTATATAAACCACTGAAATAAAAGAACGAAAGAGTGTAGGTATAAACCACCGTCTAGGACCTAACCCACACAATCCCTTAAAATTTCGTCGAAATTGGTTGAATAGTTGGGGAGTTTTGGTTGTAACAATAAATTTAAAGTTCGCGCATGCGCAGCGGCTATTGCTTGACCAATTTGATTGAAACTTATAGGGTGACTCTCAGAAGTTAGTCCCTAACTAACCTCCAAATTTGAGCAAAATCGGTTCATTAGAAACCGAGAAACCGAGGTTCCAGGAAATTCACGTTTGCGCATGCGCACTCGCTCCTATTCGTCCGAAGGTGCTGAAATTGATAGGGGACCGTCTAGGACCTAACCCGCACAATCCCTGAAAATTTCATCAAAATCGGACCACAGGTTAGTATAGTTTTGCCCGGGACAAGGATTGACCACAGACAGACCGACAGACAGACAGACACGGAACCAAAATTGTTCGGGAAGCTCTAAAACGCAAAAAGCAAGTGGAAATTTTGATTTTGGAGGAAATTTTTTTTTTTTCACTTCTTTCACGAATACAAAGCTTCCCAACCTTCGGTAGTGAGGAAGCAAAAGAGAAGTAGAAAAGAACCCCCCCTCACAAGTTGTTTAATAAGTTGTTATTAATAAAATCAATAAAATATCGTCGTTCGAGGCCCAGCATGGCACATCTAACTTTTGCCAACTTTTCAGGAGAGCCAAAAAACTGTTTTACGAGTAAGGTAATCGTGTTTTCTTTATTTTCTGAGTTCAAACTAGCCTAATTGGGGTCGCTCAACATGATTTTACAATAAATTTGGTTGTCAACGAACTACCTTCGAAATTAGCGTAGATGTGCTATGCTGCCCAGATTTCGTCCCCTAGATATGCTATGCTGTCGAACATTTGTGCTATTTTTCAGAGGGGTAACATGAAGTTGTCCTATGCTGCTGTACTAAAATTAAGTTCTCAAATAAATTATCTATTTGGTTTCCCTCTATAAAGCCAAGGATAGAGTTTTAAACTGGCTTGCAATTCCTTTTTTTGTCAGCCCGACAAGTAGACAGGGAAGGTAGGTACCAGATGTTTATAAACTCGAAACAGTACCAATTTATAGTTTATTTTATTTTATTTATTTAATTTAATTTATAATTTGTTTTATTTAAACGACACAAAAAAATTGAACCCAACAGTTCTAGTTTTACATTGACTTGAATTCCACATCTGCTACTACCAGCGTTAGTATTAGGGTAGGTATCTATTTTCCTAGTCCTAGTGAAGAAAAGCCTTGGAAAATGCAGTAGGTATATATTAGAAAAAAATTATAAATGCTTGCATACGAGTCTGCAACACATTGGGACATTTTCATGTGTGTGAAAGTATGGTTGTTAGTTCATGTACCCAAGCATCAAAATAAGAAAACAGTTGATTCTTCTCTGCGCAACACAGTGAGTCTATTTTATTTATTGGTCGCGTGAGCAAGTTTTCGTGTCGATTTTTCAGTTTATGTGCCAAAGCAGACATGAAAATGTCAAAATTTCTTTAGCTAACACAGAAACATTATTAAGGATCACAGAGATCTGTATAAAATCCGTTTCATAAAGCTAGACTTGAATTTTACTACAGTTTACCTGCGTTACTAGGAGTGTATATTTTCTTATGGTACTCATGTGATGTGCCTTTCTTATTTCCTACGAATTATACAGATTGGACGCTTCACAATATCAAATATATTGTTTAGCAATGCACGTATTTCATGGGACGAAGGGCAGAATGATAAAACATGAATTGTTTATAATGGGGTTTCTACTTATTACAAAACTGAGATGAGGAGTTACCAAAGTGAACTGAATTTATTGTTATATTCCTCTGACCTTCTTGTCAAATAATATTTCTCTACTGGAAAGCGAACATGTGTTAATATAAGTCGGAAGTGAAATGATTTTATTCCTGTTGTTCAACTAAAAAGCCTATTCTGATGGTGGGTTTTGATAATTATTTACTAAATGAAATTCTAGTCATTGTCTCATTACTGTGAAAATCTTGTCAATTTACTCGTATGTTCATTGACTGGAATGTCTACAAATATATAAGTCGTTTTGGGTTTTAAAATTTTGCTGAAATTTAAAAAAATATAGTTGAAGTGAAATATTATTACCTCTTATTGGACCATGGTGTCACTAGTGTCACTGAAAACATCTTGGGAATCCCACAGCTTTCCCAAGGTGTCACCAGATTAACTAGATATCAATTGCAATTTAAAAATTTATTGGACAGAGCTGAATTTTTCGAAACATTTTCTGTAAGTTATTGGAAATCAAAAATTGATGTTATTATAAAATGTTTTTCATCGATTTCCTTGGAAATTTTTTTCATAACTCTATTTTGAGACAGAAAATTCTGTTGTCCATTAAATTTAAAGTTGTAATTTAATTTTGGTTACTCCGGTGACACTTAGAGATATCTGTGGAGTTCCTGAGATGTTTTCGGTGACGCTAGTGATACCATGGCCCAATTAGGGTTAACCAGTTAAATATTATTAAATTCAACTATATTTTTTAAACCTTCAGTAAAATTTCAGAACCCGAAAAGACTTATATATTAAATATATAAGTCTTACAAATTTTGTAAAAGTTAATTTTGTAAAAAGTCTAAAAATGTTGTAGATATTCCAGTCAATGAACATGAATTGACAAGATTTTCACAGTAATGAGACAATGACTAGTATTTCATTTAGCAGATAATTATCAAAATCTACCATCAGAATAGGCTTTTCAGTTGAGTAAAAGGAATAAAATCACTTCACTTCTGACTTACTACTTCTTAGTTTTGGAAAATGACTACGCCGATTTTTTTCATTGAGAAAACATTAACAATTATTTTTGGGTAAGTACTCTGCGAGAACTTCCTTTCTTCTTTCTTCCTACAAAGGCACCGATTTTGTTCACGAAAATAAGCTTTGTTCGAAATAAAATACAAAACAGCAATGCACATATGCATAGCTTCATCCTAGCAGCATAGCACATTTGCAGTTCAAACTTATTTATCTTATTTTCTTAACTAATGCCGATGATTTATGATTTTCTTTTTGTTAGAAATCAAGATTGAATCTTCATTAAGCATTACTAAAAGGAAAAAACCGCTATATACTTCTAATTATTGCAATAAACTCAATAAACTTGCCTCGCTTCCTGGCATATACGATTTTTCCATGCTTTCTGTGCAGATGTGCCTTGCTGTTGGGTGGTTTTAGATATGCTATGCTGACTAATTCGCAAATACTAGCGCTACGAGCGGTCAGATTGAAAAACTGTTAGCGCCAATCGCTCGGGCGTGAAATTTTGAATAAGAAACCGTTCTTAACTCGATTTCGCCAAAATGTCAGATGTGCCATGCTGGGCCTCGAACGACGATATTCTTCCCAGATTATTAGAATCTGGAATTAGATCCTGTAATAAAAATGTACAGCAGGATGGGGTTCGTAGTACCAATTTACGTATTTACTACCTTTGTGGGGGTAGCACATTGCTTCCCAACATCAATAAAATATTGTTTCCACATTCTTCGAATCTGGAATTAGATCCTGTAATACAAATGTACGAGCAGGATGGGGTTTGTAGTATCAATTTACGTATTTTACTACCTTTGTGGGCGTAGCACATAGCTTCCTAACATCAATAAAATATTGTTTCCATATTATTCGAATTTGGAATTAGATCCTGTAATAAGAATGTACGAGCATGATGGGATTCGTAGTACCAATTTACGAATTTTACTAGTACACACATGCGGGGAGTGCAATGATTTTTCCAATTTTTCTCGTCCATTCTTCAACAGTTCTGCCAAAATCCCATCTTCTCCAGGTCAATGAATTGGCTGGTGGTGGGGAAAAACCAGGTAAGTACAAAAAATAGAATTTTACAGGAGAGCATTTTTTTTTCAAATTTTATTCTCAATACCGAATAATCTTCCTAACCGAATAATCACTAACGCCCCAGCCAATAGTAAGCATGGTTTCTTCACTTCTAAGGGATGAAAAATAAGGGTTGACATTTTGAAAACGCCCTAGCTCAAAAAAATCGATATAAAGGTATTGTTTTTCCATCAATTTAAGATAGCATAGAATTTTTAAAATTTTAGAGACCATGCGGAGCTCTGCAGCACAAACCGTTAGCTCCCTACGAGACCTTAAGGTTTTTCCTTCGATAAAACAAAATCACGAGTGTGAATCACCAAAGAGGTCTAATCGCGTTCAAATAATATTTATTAATATTATTATTATTATTTAATATTTAATTTAATTTAATTTAATTTAATAATTAATACTTTTATCAAATAATATTATTATCTGATCAAAATGCGATCGCTGTTCGTTTCTTCGAGTTGTATTCAGTTTTGCTTCCGTAGCAACCAGTAATCAAATTTCCATACGAAGGACCCTATTTTTCGAATCGAATGCAAAGCGTTTATTTCTTCCAAAAAATTGATTTTGAAGGTGTGAAGGTAATTATGTAGCAGGTAAAAAGAGTTACAATGGTAAAATTGTGATCTTTTCAGACGAATGATCTATACAGAAAAATAATAAAAGAAAGGTGTTACTTTATACTCACTACCATATCTACGAATGGAGGTCTTCTTCAAAAAATCCACTTTCTAGCCGTCAAAATCATTTGTAAGTATCACTAACGGATTCAGCGTGAAAAATTACACAGGAATTGATACCAAACTCGTCATGTCATCCTAACATGGACGGTGGCCAGTGAACGAAATTTGTGATTCCCGCCCAACTTGAATTTTCCGCGCTATAGATCAACCTCCTACGAACGGGGATCGTTAAACTTCTACCTCTGAGGTTTGCGCTTCTCTCATTATCAGATCTTTACTCGTCTGGCTCCCACATTATTTTCAATCCCCGAGTTTTTCGCCTTTTTTTTGGTTAATTATTTTCAATAACAAACCTTTGGAAACGACCGAGAAAAAAAATTAACCCCCCTCAAAATTTGTTGGTTTACGTTTCAAGGTACGTGAAATTCAAAAATCGAATAAAAATTAGGCCGTCCGTCCGCCGTACTCGGCTCTTTCGTCACCCAGCATTGACCGATTTTGATGAAATTTGGTATAGGGGCCTTTTAGGGTCTAGTTGTGCGCCGAAGATTTTGGTTGCTGTAGGTCACTTCTAAGGGTTGAAATTTTGAAAACGCTCTATCTCAAAGAAGTTTTTTAGAAAGGTATTGTTTTTCCATCAATTTAAGATTTTTGGTAGGTTTCTGACTAGTCCTGTGTACTTAAATGGAGGTGGAGAAAATGGCCAAGCTAGTCTTCAGTATTGTTGTATCATTGTTAGCACGACGTTTACGTCCTGGAACAGCACCCTATTCATGTGACTGATATAATTTTTTCTTATGGTAGAGTTCAGATGTTTGTAACGCAGAGAAACACATTGACTTATTTTTAAATAAGTTCTAAGAAAAATATTCTTTAAAAAATTCCAAGAAAAAAGTTTTTTTTTCACTCGTCTGCAGGGATCACAACTTTGCCATTTTCACTATTTTTTTTTAAATTTGTTACTCACCAACCATAGGTACTTGCTAGGTAGCAAGTACCTATGGTTGGTAAGTAACAAAAGTAGGTAGGTACCTACTACATAATTACCTTCACACCTTCTCAATCAAGTTTATTCGGAAGAAATAAACTCTTCACACTCGATTCGAAAAATAGAGTTCCTTACAGGAGTTTCTGTTATAAAACGAAGGAAACCCTTCAAGTTCTCGTAGGGAGCGAACGGTTTGTCCTACAAAGCTCCGCGTGGTCTCTAATATTTCTAAAAATTCAATACTATCTTCAATTGGTGAAAAAACAATACCTTTGTTTCGAGAGTTCCCGAGCTAGCGTACTTTTGAAAATGTCAACCCTTAACTTTTACTCCTTAAAAGTAACTGATATCAATGAAAAACTTCGAGACACAATTAGACCCCCAATGGAGCCCACATACCAAATTTCAACCAAATCAGTCCATGGTTGGTAAGAAAAGTGCCGCGTATGGCGGACGGACGGAAAATTGTTTATTCGATTTTCGGTTTCTACGTTACCTTGAAACGTTAAACATCAAATTTTGAGGAGGGTTGAAATTTTTTCTGTTTGTCGATTCCAATGATTCATTATTGAAAATAATAAATCAAAAAATGCCGCGGATGGTCGGTTTTTTTAAGTTCGATTTTCGGATTCTACGTACTTTGAAACGTAAACCAACCATCGTTACTACCTACCTACTACTTAACTACACGATCAATCACAATAACAATCAAGTTTATTTAGAATACATAAAAGCTTCACACTCGATTCGAAGAAATAGGGAACTTGATTTCGGAAATTTACGTTGCTAGGACGCTTTTATCCCGAAATTCAATATTGTTGAATATTTTTCAACTTCAAATATTATAAAGCTAAGATTTTTGCGCGGTTTTTGGTGTTGAGGTAGGTTCGTGAAAAACCATTCAGAAGTAAAAAATTAGCAACCAAATGAAAAAGCTTCTTACTAAAACACAAACGGTGGATACCGCTTTCGTACAAGTACTCAACCACGAGAGACATATTATGCCTTATGTTTAATAAATTGAGAGCTTTCCAATGAGTGGTGAACGATTTTTGTGGGGTGGAAAATGAGGAAGTTAGTTTTCCCTAGGAACGATTGGTTGTACGTGAAAATCATCAGAAATTGAGGACGCTGAGACGGCGTTCCAGGTGTTTTAGTTCGATGGCTGCTGGAGTGGGCGAACCGGGGATTGCAACCTGGACGCCACTTCCACCGCTTCGTGTAAAGTTTAACTTTTGCAAATCATATACGAAACGTGCGCAGCGTCCTAGCGGAAATTGCGTGCACTAAATCTATACGTTTGCTGAAGAAAACCGTCAAAATGACGTCCTCCTAAAAAAGGGGGAGACGCCTCAATGAATCATTCTGTACAAGATGAGCCTGTTGTGTAAAATGACGTCCGTATACGGACGCCACTTTGCACCGGACGCCACTTTGAATGCAACTTTCTGTAGGGCGGACGCCAGATGCACGCAATATGCATATATATATATACATATGATTTTTGGAAAAACTTCAGGGATCGTTTCAGAATGTTCCAAAACGGATTTCAGTGTGAAAATTTTTCGAAAAAGTCGATTCTAAAAATTTTGAGGCCATTGCAATAGCTTCATTTTCCTTGAAAATTCGCTAATAATACGCTGCAAATTATTGCTGGGTATGCTTTGAAGATGTTAGGAGTCCATATTCATGTTCTAGTCGTCTCTACGAACTCATAGAGTACCCACACGGCTACTGCATTTCTGGGTACAACAAATATACGCACGTATTCATTATATATATATATAGCTACAAACTTTTCTTAATTTTGGACAATTTTCATTTTTGAAAAATGCATTCATATCAGAAATTTTGTGCTGAATCCGAATATACCATATATTACCATGATTTTCAATGTAAAAACCACAAAAAACGGGAAAAACCCATTTTTTTGGGAGTTTTTTTGAATTTTGGACCACTTTGGATTGTCCAAAATTGCTGGTTAACGAACTTGACCTATGGTTTGATGCTACAAACATTTTGGCAAAAACTAAAAAAAAATTTTTAAACAATTACTCAAGTTATCGTCCGGAATGACACATATATGTGATGGATTGATGAAAACGAAGACTGAAACCCTGATTGAACCAGATTGAACGTTTTCCATTTCACTTGCATTATCATCAGATTTACTGACATTGTTATTTTAAACAATTTTTATTATTTGAAACTCGAAAACACAGTAGTGTCGCCACAAGCTGCTCGTAAATCCCCTCGTGACAGGTTTTGAAACTATTGAGAGAAGAGAGGGGGCACCTGTTAAGCCCTCCTTCAGTTCTGCCCGAACAGTTATCGTTGTAGCCCGCTTGAGTGTGAACCTTTGAGGTGTCATGTGATCATTTTGATATCAAATTTGTAGTAAATACTGTCCGAGGGGGAGTATCGCTAACTCGAGTTCCGTTTCTGAAAAAGTACAGTCTCTTCAGGTAATAAAATTAGTTTACAATTCGGAAGTGTTGTTCCTTTGCAAATACCGTGTCTTCCGACAAAGAGGAAGGTCAGCTTCGGGAGGAGGAGCCCACACCATAACATCAGAAGATGGGATAAACAACTTACGTGCCGGATTTAGTGAAAATCGTGAATTCAATAGTGGCTCTGTGAACAATTATTTCGTGAAAACGTCGGAAACGGTCGGGATGTTTGTGAAAACGTTGGTCATTCAAGTCTACGTCCGCCATTTTCAGGACGAGTCGAAAATACCTCGAGGGGGAAAACCCTCCACCGGACCAGAGAGGAAGGACATCCTCCTATCATGTCTTCTACTACTGAGAATATTTTACTGGACACTACTGGACTTTTTATGAATGAAATTCGTGTTAAATCGAGGACACAATTCTTGGAATTGAGTCAAAAGTTTTATTGGATAATGATATTAAGAGAGATAAGCATTCTGGAACTGATAACACTTGCAAATCTAATTATGAATTTTCTGATTTTTGATAGATCGATGTTCTCTGGATCGGTTTACAAAGGATGTGGTTGTGTTGTTCAGTGAGATCCCAGGCTGTCACACCATAACCGTTCCATTCTTTGATTTACCCACACATACAGACTCATTATCAGAAAATCGTCAAGTTTCACCAGTAAATGATGTGAATTTCAACGAATTACACACAGATATTCCTATTAGTCAAAAATCAAAACTCGTTAATATTTTACAAAAATATTCAAAATTCTTCATCACAGGAGTTCTAACCACACGCATTACCACTGGAACATTTAAAATTCTTCTCATTGATTCAACTAAAACAGTACAACAACGTCCTTATAGACTCAGTCCTGTTCCTGTACAATGTGAATTAGTTCGAGAGCACATAAAAGAACTTGAAGATGCAAAAGTAATTTGTCCTAGCTCATCCCCTTTTTAGTCCAATAGGTACTTCTTGTTCAGAAAAAGACTGGAGGTTTTCGGATGACTGTTGATTTTCGTTCCTTGGATTTGAACACAGTCCCAGAACATTTTCCTTTGCCGTTGATTACTGATCAAATTGCTCGATTTAGTGGAGCTAAGTATTTCACCATCTTGTATGCTGCCTGTGGATTTTATTAAATTCCTGTTCAGGAAGACTCCATTGAAAAACTGTCTTTTGTAACACCAGATGGACAGTGGGAATTTTTGGTTTTACCTTTTGGGGTACGTAACGGACCAAGTGTCTATCAACGAGCTATCATGAAAGCTTTAGGAGTCTTAGCACATGATTATGTCACATGCAACATGTACGATAATTATGTTGATTTCTGCTAGCACTCCGAGTGAGGCATTAGAACGCTTAGATTGTATTCTGGGAATATTAACAGCTGCTGGTTTCTCATCCAATTTCTCTAAATGCTCATTTGTTGTAACTAAAATCAAATATGTAGGTTATGAGATAGAGAACGGAGAGTTGCGACCCAATAAAACTAAAGTTGAAGCTCTCACAAATTGCGACCTCCCACAACTCTTTGTACACTTCGCCAATTTCTTGGTCTAGCTTCAAATTTTAGACAATTTGTGCATAATTTTGCACAGTTAGCAACCCCTTTGTTCCAATTGATGACAACAAAGGATGGAAGATCATGAAAAGGTTAGACAACATTTTATTGGCCTCCTAATTGCAGAGCCAATGTTAACCATTTTCAACCCTTCTTATCCAATTGAATTGCATATTGATGAAAGTTCTCTAGGTTTTGGATCAATACTGATTAACATCATTGATGAAAGCCAAGACCTGTTGCATACTACAGCTGTTAGTGTCGTCTCCTCCGCTGTTTCAGTGGTTAGGCCTGACTTATTTTTGCGCCTACTTATGAATTAAAATTATTTGCAGTAAATCTCTTATGTCCTGCCTAGGTACTAAGTTTCCTAACAATCCTAGCTGGGGATTGGGTAAGCTGAAGTTTCAAGACGTATGACTGACCTGGCGATCCTCTTGGGTCCAGATAATCTTTAGAGATTTGTCCCATACGAAACTTTGTCAGCATGTGCGTCTGACAATAGCAAAAGAACCACTCTATCAGAATCACGTTACTGAAGGGTTTTTATTGAATTAATGGGAACAAGAACTTGTAGAAAAACTATTTATTCAAATAACGAAAGGTACGAGAGCGGTAAGTATGACTAGGCAGATAACGGACAACAAAACTAGTAATTAGAGTGGGGGAAACTTCTTCTTGTTCACTTTCAAATGTTTATTCACCCGAACAACAGTTACCACTCTTAAGAGCTGAAGACCCTTGTTGTGGTTTATGCCGCAATTCATTCTCATAACTATTTACAAAGCTACCAATTCATTGTAGTAACTGACTGTGCTTCGCTTCGTGCAACACAGAATAAACAAGAACTAATACCACGAGTCCAAAGAAGGTGGTCCTTTTTGCAAGGTTTGAAAACCCATTGATGACAATAATGATAGTACTGTAACTTCGGAACCAATTATTGAAAATCCAAATGCAAATTCTTTGTTAATCAGCACCCTCATAGAGCAGCAACACCAAAAACTAAGACCTCATGGAAAACATCGTATATTGATCCTGATATTCAAAACACTTATGAAATTCATGGAAGAATTTTGTGTAGGAAAGTACAGAGACATACACGCCCAAGATATCTTCACATTGTACAACATTCACTACGTTATGCTGTTGTCAACAATGTACAAGAGTCTCTTTTCCATTTTGGATATGAAAAAACCTTAGAAGCATTCTATTCACTAGCACACATGAATTTCGAGATACTGCTACTCGATTGATGCATAAGTCGATTTGACAGCATAAAGCTTGAGGAAAACGATTTGGTTTTTGCACAGATGGAGGTGAGGAATCTAATCATATTGGATAACGCTTATCGAGTACCGTTTAAATTGTTAAAGTTTTACCAAATGACCGCTACTTATTGCAGTATGTTTCTGGAGGATCAAGGAGGTACTTGAAATACCCTCACGAACAGTTGCGCAAGGCTCCTAATTTTGATGGCTCTAGCACTATCCCTGATGATAGCAGGGATTTATCGAAGTAATTTTGACTTTCTTGACTGTTTTTGTTCATAGTGGACTACCCACTGCTCTTCCAAGGTGACTGTGGATTCGCCCAGTCTTGTTATTTTGTTGAATGTGGATTATTCCACCTATGTTGACTTTGGATCCCCAAGTCTTCTCAGTGATCATCATGTTGAATGTGGACTATCCCACCTATGTTGACTTTGGATCCCCAAGTCTTCTCAGTGATCATCATAATCATTTTCTCAGTCAAGTATGAGTCTAATTTTGGAATGTGGGCTGGAGTCTACCTTGCTTGGCACCCTTACGTTGGCTGCGTCATAGTTGGACCCTTGTTCTATGTCCTTCCCTTTACGTGGTCTACGTCTTACAGTCATTACTTTTCTGATAGTGTGACTGTCAAGCCCAAGTGAGATAGACAACCTTCCCAAGCAGTTCTTTTGAATGAGTTCCTTTTGAACGAGTTGCTTTTAATGATTCCTAACGACTGGATTCACCTGGCTCGAATATATTGATCAAAGGATAATTCCTGTACCTCCTTGCACAATTTGTTTGTTACTTGGAATTGTTTGTTCATTGAAATTTTCCTCGTGCCTCCAACCTCCACTGTGCATGTGCATTAATTTACTTGCCAGTTCTAAGCTGTTATTTTGAATTGTTTGCCTGAAGGGGAAACCCTTCACTTATGGAGACGGGAGTAGGCTGATATTCTCTTCACTAATGGGCTGTGTCTGGTCCCCTAGGTGAACTGAGCTCCCGAGGACGGAAGCAACGTCAGGATCGCCGTGTGATGGATTGATGAAAACGAAGACTGAAACCCTGATTGAACCAGATTGAACGTTTTCCATTTCACTTGCATTATCATCAGATTTACTGACATTGTTATTTTAAACAATTTTTATTATTTGAAACTCGAAAACACAGTAGTGTCGCCACAAGCTGCTCGTAAATCCCCTCGTGACAGGTTTTGAAACTATTGAGAGAAGAGAGGGGGCACCTGTTAAGCCCTCCTTCAGTTCTGCCCGAACAGTTATCGTTGTAGCTCGCTTGAGTGTGAACCTTTGAGGTGTCATGTGATCATTTTGATATCAAATTTGTAGTAAATACTGTCCGAGGGGGAGTATCGCTAACTCGAGTTCCGTTTCTGAAATAGTACAGTTTCGTCAGGTAATAAAATTAGTTTACAATTCGGAAGTGTTGTTCCTTTGCAAATACCGTGTCTTCCGACGAAGAGGAAGGTCGGCTTCGAGAGGAGGAACCCACCATAACATATATATACATATGATTTTTGGAAAAACTTCAGGGATCGTTTCAGAATGTTCCAAAACGGATTTCAGTGTGAAAATTTTTCGAGAAAGTCGATTCTAAAAATTTTGAGGCCATTGCAATAGCTTCATTTTCTTTGAAAATTCGCTAATAATACGCTGCAAATTATTGCTGGGTATGCTTTGAAGATGTTAGGAGTCCATATTCATGTTCTAGTCGTCTCTACGAACTCATAGAGTACCCACACGGCTACTGCATTTCTGGGTACAACAAATATACGCACGTATTCATTATATATATATATAGCTACAAACTTTTCTTAATTTTGGACAATTTTCATTTTTGAAAAATGCATTCATATCAGAAATTTTGTGCTGAATCCGAATATACCATATATTACCATGATTTTCAATGTAAAAACCACAAAAAACGGGAAAAAACCCATTTTTTTGGGAGTTTTTTTGAATTTTGGACCACTTTGGATTGTCCAAAATTGCTGGTTAACGAACTTGACCTATGGTTTGGTGCTACAAACATTTTGGCAAAAACTAAAAAAAAATTTTTAAACATTTACTCAAGTTATCGTCCGGAATGACACATATGTGTATATATATATATATATATACATATGATTTTTGGAAAAACTTCAGGGATCGTTTCAAAATGTTCCAAAACGGATTTCAGTGTGAAAATTTTTCGAAAAAGTCGATTCTAAAAATTTTGAGGCCATTGCAATAGCTTCATTTTCCTTGAAAATTCGCTAATAATACGCTGCAAATTATTGCTGGGTATGCTTTGAAGATGTTAGGAGTCCATATTCATGTTCTAGTCGTCTCTACGAACTCATAGAGTACCCACACGGCTACTGCATTTCTGGGTACAACAAATATACGCACGTATTCATTATATATATATATAGCTACAAACTTTTCTTAATTTTGGACAATTTTCATTTTTGAAAAATGCATTCATATCAGAAATTTTGTGCTGAATCCGAATATACCATATATTACCATGATTTTCAATGTAAAAACCACAAAAAACGGGAAAAACCCATTTTTTTGGGAGTTTTTTTGAATTTTGGACCACTTTGGATTGTCCAAAATTGCTGGTTAACGAACTTGACCTATGGTTTGGTGCTACAAACATTTTGGCAAAAACTAAAAAAAAATTTTTAAACATTTACTCAAGTTATCGTCCGGAATGACACATATGTGTATATATATATATATATATACATATGATTTTTGGAAAAACTTCAGGGATCGTTTCAGAATGTTCCAAAACGGATTTCAGTGTGAAAATTTTTCGAAAAAGTCGATTCTAAAAATTTTGAGGCCATTGCAATAGCTTCATTTTCCTTGAAAATTCGCTAATAATACGCTGCAAATTATTGCTGGGTATGCTTTGAAGATGTTAGGAGTCCATATTCATGTTCTAGTCGTCTCTACGAACTCATAGAGTACCCACACGGCTACTGCATTTCTGGGTACAACAAATATACGCACGTATTCATTATATATATATATAGCTACAAACTTTTCTTAATTTTGGACAATTTTCATTTTTGAAAAATGCATTCATATCAGAAATTTTGTGCTGAATCCGAATATACCATAAATTACCATGATTTTTAATGTAAAAACCACAAAAAAACGGGAAAAAACCCATTTTTTTGGGAGTTTTTTTGAATTTTGGACCACTTTGGATTGTCCAAAATTGCTGGTTAACGAACTTGACCTATGGTTTGGTGCTACAAACATTTTGGCAAAAACTAAAAAAAAATTTTTAAACATTTACTCAAGTTATCGTCCGGAATGACACATATGTGTATATATATATATATATACACATATGATTTTTGGAAAAACTTCAGGGATCGTTTCAGAATGTTCCAAAACGGATTTCAGTGTGAAAATTTTTCGAAAAAGTCGATTCTAAAAATTTTGAGGCCATTGCAATAGCTTCATTTTCCTTGAAAATTCGCTAATAATACGCTGCAAATTATTGCTGGGTATGCTTTGAAGATGTTAGGAGTCCATATTCATGTTCTAGTCGTCTCTACGAACTCATAGAGTACCCACACGGCTACTGCATTTCTGGGTACAACAAATATACGCACGTATTCATTATATATATATATAGCTACAAACTTTTCTTAATTTTGGACAATTTTCATTTTTGAAAAATGCATTCATATCAGAAATTTTGTGCTGAATCCGAATATACCATATATTACCATGATTTTCAATGTAAAAACCACAAAAAACGGGAAAAACCCATTTTTTTGGGAGTTTTTTTGAATTTTGGACCACTTTGGATTGTCCAAAATTGCTGGTTAACGAACTTGACCTATGGTTTGGTGCTACAAACATTTTGGCAAAAACTAAAAAAAAATTTTTAAACATTTACTCAAGTTATCGTCCGGAATGACACATATGTGTATATATATATATATATATACATATGATTTTTGGAAAAACTTCAGGGATCGTTTCAAAATGTTCCAAAACGGATTTCAGTGTGAAAATTTTTCGAAAAAGTCGATTCTAAAAATTTTGAGGCCATTGCAATAGCTTCATTTTCCTTGAAAATTCGCTAAAATGATCATAAAACTCCAACATTTTATCATGTGTTACCATAAAAAATGTTCTTTTTTATGTTGGTCTTGAACTTCTTGAACCATCTTGTTTTGACCGTGGGATTCACTTGCAAAGAAACCAATGCAATTGATATTTCTCATAAATCATTTTATTGGCAAAATAAAAAAATTCAATAAACGGTAAAAACAACGGGAAGAAAAAATTCCGACACCACAGCTCAAAGCGTCGAACTGAAGGATCTCAATAAATAAAGAATGGCGAAGGTCGAGCCCCCCTCCATCCATCCCACCGATGACTGGACCGAACACATTCCATTGTGTGCCTACGTGACAAAAATAAATCCTCCTTGAATGGTTAGTAAAAGGCTCTTACCGAGAGGTCAACTTTGTCTCACTTTCTCTCGCCCAACACAATATCGCTACTGCCCTGAAATCTGTTGAGGACGGTGAAAATGAAAGGTACAATGTTACCATAATGGAATGGAAGTGATTAGTTCAGAAATATGCCCACAGATCGCATCAGAAGTACGAAACGTCGAAAGGCGTTCAGAAATATGCCCACAGATCGCATCAGAAGCACGAAACGGCGAAAGGCGTCCGTAGGGACGGGGGAAACATTGGGAGGCAGACGCCAAAAGCCGTCCATAGGGACCTCAAAACGTTTCTCCCCAGACGCCTTTAGGCGTCCGTCGGGGGGAAAGGGTTAAATTCTCTAAATTTTTTGGATGCTTTTTCGAGCAGCACACCATGGTTTTCTTCCATATCAGTGAACCCTCTTTCGAAAAAAATAATTATGAAAAAATGTAAGGCAAATTCCCCATTCTGTAGTTGGCTCGTGGTTCCCGCATGGACTCGAATTATTTTAAAAACAAATATATTTTGGACAATATTGGAGTTTGCCTCCTGTTGGCCTTGGTCAAGTTGGTCCAGTATTGGCAATGTCCAGAATCCATCATAGTTGTGGATTATTGAGTGTCTTATATCAAGCAAAACTGGTCATTTCTCGTTTTCAGTATATCCCCGCCACAAACTTATTTCAGTAGTCTGGTTGTGTATACTTTAGTATCCATTTTGAAACGTAATATTCTTCGACAGGACGTGGAAGGTTGCGAAGGGTTGGAAGTCATTACAGAGACGCTCGGAGCCAGCAAGCTCTGTTGTGGTCACAGCTGGCACGCGTTGGCCTGTTCAGCTCAGACGGGACAAGGCCTCTACCAGGGGCTGGATTGGCTGTCTAGTCAGCTGGTGGCATCTCCGGTCACTAATTACACTTCCAGGGAGAGCCAGTCCAACAACGAGTAGCCGTCCAGTTCCAACGCTTCCTTCTGATTAACACGATTCACGACATTAGTACTCGGCTTTCTTAGTTTGGATCCCATAAGGGCTATGAAGTTTTCAGTATTCACAACCTAACCTACTGCCGGGGCAACCTCAGAAGCCCGAAAAAAATTATTTTAGGTTGAAAAATGGCGTTTTTGAAACAGGCAATGCCCCCATGTATCCAGGCCTATCGCAATAAAACTTTCTTGCTACGCATAAATTTAAAATGTCCATCCAGACGATATCTTACCTTGAATCTAGCCTTGAAAAATTGTTTGCTTCTTACAAACACTTCCTCTTTTTTAACAATTTTAGATTTTCTCGCAATTTACATAATTAATCGTAAGGCCAGATATCGTTCTGACGATTTTCGACGTATTATTCTGGTGTTCCAGAAACATTTTGCGGGGAAAAAGCACGTCCATTGTATTTGTGTAGAAAGGCTCCTGAAAGTTCGATTGCGATAGGCTTGGATACGTGGGAGCACTTGCTGTTTCGCAATTTTTCGGCCTAATCTAATTTTTTCGTGCTTATGAGGCACATTCAACGGAGCGGTGGAATTCGTGTCAACTTGACATCATGGTCCTAAAATGACGGTATATTTTTTAACAAAATTGGAGAGGGCCTCTCGTAAGTAGCTACTCAATAGTGTTCCAGGACCACCAAATTCATCTCCGTACACGTCAAATAAATAGTCACAGTACAAGCTACTCTAGGCTCACTTCTGTAAATATGTGATCTGGCATTTGCGGTTCTGGTTGAATAAAATTAGAATGATATAGACCTTCCTACTTAGTCACAAATTAATCTACTAATGTTATCAAAATGGACTTGAAAAGAGCGTTGGATCCCGCGTTGCAAAATACTCATTTGTTGAGTAATAATCAGCAGTATTATTTCGCTTCTGATCTGATTGATAAGTTGTGGTTTCCAGAGTGGTTGAACCGAGTGAAATACCTCCTCCAGTGGGGTCAAGTTGAAAGTGTTCAGTAGGGGTTTTGTTATTGTTATTGTCAATAAATGTTGTTGTTAAAGTTTGTTAGAATAAACCTCGTGTTGATTTCTGTTCAATCAAATAACCTCATGAATCTTGATTAAAAAAAACACCTTCTCACAAACATTGTATATTTGCCATAAATGCGGAAAAAATAGGCCACTTATCGTTTGTGCACAAAAACATTGAACTTAGTATAAAAATGTCTTCTGATTAAGAAGATGCTTGGTTCATTGGAGGAAATACTCGTAGTTTAGTAAATATTTGCAAGCAGTGCGCTGCGAGGCGATGAAATAAAATCGTTAAAAACTTAGGTAATATTTGGCAATACGTATACATACACCTAGGGCATCATCGTTCTACTTTATACACTATTCTAAATACATCCTTGCGTAGGTAGATACCTACAACATACAGCGAATAAAAATACGCACAGGTTTCGAACTTAAGATTGATAGTAACTCAACAATATCCGGGATAGTGGGGGCAGGACTTAATAATCGATTATCACACCGAGAAGTAATAGCGATAAAGCAGTGGTACGTGAGAACGTACCCGTCATTGACCAGTCACATCTAAAGCCTAAAAAGATTCGTTAAGTTTAGGTTCTTAACGTAAAAATGGAACAATAAATCTGCGATAAGCCTTGAATTGAACTTGGGATCTACCTTGGCAGTAAACGTGATTACAGAGCACCTCAGCACATTTATTGAATGTTATGATGATCCAAAATCTCAGGTTCAAAACTTCTGACTTAAGCCCACCTACTTAAAATAAATATAATTTACTCCCTCAACTTTAAAACAAGTACATTGAAAATTAAACTAAAAAATGGGATCAGGTAAGTATCTTTAAAGCTAATGCTACGTCTTCCATGTCGTTTATAAGGATTAAATTTGCGTGAACTGAACTTGAGAATAAGGTTACGAAATATACATGAGGGAACATCCACATTCCAGGTCAAACTTCATAAAAAATGAATGAAAAATTCGGAAATAATGTTCGTTATAAGAAGTCTTACGTTTGCGCTTGCTCAGTTTCCACCAGTAATAGAATCGCGACAAAATTCATAGGGGACCATCTACACACCATTCTGCACCACATATGAAAATTCCATCGAAATCAAACAGTAATTTCGTACTTTGCCTATCACATACTTAGTTACTTACCTAACAGTGATCTGATCACCAGTAGCTCTCCCTCATGAGCAGCAATAAAGAAGTTCAAGTTAATTCATCGTAATATTGGGAAAGCAATAAAAAAAATAAGGAAACTAGGCACAGAACTACAGAGGAGTGGTTAGTGATGATGGACATTCGAAGCATGTCACGCGAAAACCACCAAAAATTGACAAGAGGGGAACCTCGTGAGCACTTACAGTATACCTCCCCCCTCCAGAAGCTTCAACAAAAGGTAAGGTAAGTGTGACAAAAATTTACCTTTCTTTTTATTTTTTAGATTCAGAAATTGAACCAGCCATTGAGTTGAAAAAAATATCTTAAGCTGGTTTAATGAACCAGTTTTGTGAGGTCACCGAAATTAAGGTCAGTCAGCCCAGGAGAGTTTTTGCAGCCAATGGCAGCTCAATGAGCTCGGGAACGTCTACCTAGAGCGCGCAATCACGTTGCTAACCGCCCCCAGCGAGTAAAGCCAGCTGGAAAAGATGTTGGTCCATTGTCATTGGGGTCCCAAGTGACGCGAAGTGCTGGAGGCACGCTTTGTTTATGTTATGTTGCCTTGGTAACGGATGGCAAATGACAATTGGCAATTTAAAAAATGTGCTGTTATAAATAGAAAGGTTAGTCACAGGCCAGCCACATTCAGGGATTCTAAAGACTCCGCCAAAATTGGCAGCTTGATCGTCACCAATTGTCAACGTTTCAACAAATTCACGGGTTCCATGGATACTGTGCTTTGTGAAAGGTTCCAATGGTACATTAGTGGCCTGCAAAAACTCTCCATTATCTGGATTGGTGACCGCTCAAGCAGGTATTGAAGGTCTCGATAATTTTTCAGTTTGGGCAGTTGGTGAACTCTGCTCTACTCTAAAGGATGAGACAATAAGTGACCAATTCTGATCTTCTCTTCAGAAGACAGCTGATAACATCCACGATGCCCGGAATGGCATTTGGGCCTGAGATGGTTTCTTAATTTACTTACTATCATCAATACTGTTTTCGGTTCTTCCCCCTCCAAGTTACACAAACTCTATTCTAAACTCGTTGGGTTGAAATCTTGTACAGTAGCTGGATGGGTCCACTAAACAAGGTTTTTACAGCCCTATGTAATTGGGCAGTCAATTCCTCTCGATGAGTAAATATTCAACTTCTCAGATATTTTGTTTTAAAAAAAAATTTCCAAAATTTTCTTTGGCGTACAGAAAAATAACCAAGTGAACAGAACCAATTTGGTCCTTCGAAGTTGCACATCCATTCAAGGAAATGCAAACTCAAGCGAGAGGAACTGCTTAAGGGAGAAGAAACAACCCCAGAGGGGTCATAGGAAAGATGCTGGAAAGCGAGAGAAACTGGACCACTGTGGCAGATTATGTGGGAAAAATCCTTCAAGAACGGGAGAGACAGCGAAGGGGAACCATGGACCGGCCCCTAGCAGAGAACTAAGAAGACTCCCAGGACTCAGCCTGAAGTAATGTGTTGAACAGTTCCAGGCTGAGGCCCAGCGTGGGATAAGGAGGTGAGGTTTTAGTGGGTTTGAATCCCACAATACCCGTGCGAGCGGTTCCCTCTGGTATCTTACGAGGTCCAATTCCCACCCCTGGATCTTAAATATTTCCTCACCCCTACGAAAAAAAAAACTTCAAGCGAAGAAGTTCACTGCTATGTGAGACCAAAACGTTCAGTGCTAAGGTAATAGTAGTACATCCACTGAACAAAACAACGTTCAAGTAGGTACTCAATAAGATAAAAGATGTCTACTACAGGTCTATGGTTCTTAGTAACAAATACAACGTTGAATAGAAGATGGAAGAAGTCTTCCAACAATACCATTGAAGGTCTACAACAAATTTTGATCTGTTACAGACGAACTTCATCGGTAAGACAATTTGACTAGGTTTTCAAATACATCTATGGAAATCAGATGACAAATGGTGTGCAGAGAAGTCGATGAAATTATCGCAATTTTCAATGCTCTTGGTGCTGAATTCGTCAATAAAGTGGAAACTTTGTATGAAGTATCTACAGGAATGTCGATTTTACTTGAGATCGCGACTATAGCACCAAACCTTCGACTCGATGCCACATGAATTGGTTGACATGGGTTTGCAGGCTACGACGAGGAAACTAAGATGAAAATGTGAAGATGAAGTCAAAAACCCCTCCCGGGACCTAAAAAGCAATGCTAGGTGAGATCGAATGAACTGTTTTCTTTGATTTAAAAGGAGTATCCTCCACGAATTCCTCCCACGAGGTTAAACAAAAATCGGTTTCAGTACCTTGAAACCCTGAGAAATTTGTGCCAAAACATTTGTCAGGAGATCTTTTTTCACGACAACGTCATAGCAACCCCCCCCCCCCCCCCCCGCTCTACTGACCTGCCTCCCTGTGACTTCTGGCGGTTCCCCAATCTCTAATATCAGCGTACAGCGATTTTAGATAGAAAAGATAAACAGAAAACGCAGGCGATGAGTTGTCCAGGTGCATGGACCAATGGAAACACAACGAGGAAAATACTGTCGTGCTAAGCCAGAAAGTCGTCACGTGAAAATTTGACCAAATTGAGTTATTGATACCAGGGGATTTTGGGGGTCGATTTCTATAGATTTTCGGAGTTTTGAAGTCGTATCTCCACTAGAAATACCTCAAACAAGCCTCCCGATTTTCGCGTTAAGGCGTGTTAACTTGATTTCGCTAAGAAACTAGTAGTACGAGAGAGCATAAGAGCGATTCAGAATAAGAGTCTCGTATTAGAGCGATTCAGAAGAAGAAACTCGTATCTAGACGCTGAAACGGGAATCGACCATAAGGTGCGTCCACACTTGTGCGTCTTTCAACTGCCAACGTGCGTCTTTCAACTTGCTTCATGGGGCATGCCCTTTGCGATGGAATCGGTAGAAGCAACTTCGCTTCTCATGTTAAGTGCAGCGTTTATTGTGATTTCGGATTCAATAAAGAAGAAATCGAGAAAGAAGCGGTCCAAGTGGATGATTAACTTTTTGAAAGAGCGGGAGAATTATGGAATTCTAAGCCGAGTAAAAGTAAATGACGTGCTATTCAAAAATTTTACTCGCATGTCAAAGGCCAATTTTTTTGATTTGTTGAATATGATAAAGCCCAAAATTGAAAAAAAAGACACATAATTCAGAAAAGCAATACCCCCTGAATATAGGCTGGCAATCACACTACGATTTCTGGCCAGTAGTGATTCAATTCTATCTCTTTTCTACATGTTCAGTGTTTCCAAACGCTTGGAGGTCAACACTTTCAACAGGTGATTAGTGATAAGATAAGAGAACAGACTCGTGATGAACGATTTGACGCACAGAAATCCAACCCATGCGGTTCGCCGTGCGCTCCCCCCTCCCCTTTGTTCAACACCTCTGTGCCTCTCGGAAGAGGCATACGCTCTGACCTTCTAGAGGCATGCGTCTCGTGCGCTACACTGTGCGCTGTGAGGCGTGCGTTTGACGAACGTAAAGTTGAACAAGTGTAGACAAACCTTTAGTATTTCGACAATACGACTTCTTGAATTCTGAATCGGCATGATACGACTTTTTGCCTCTGAAAACTCAGCATTTAGTGATGACTTTACGTCAATAAACGGTTATTTATTGATTCAGCTGTTTTTCTTACACTCTGAACATAGATGAGAAATACGATCGACTTTGAGCCAAGAAGGATGACAAAATAATTGAGGTGAAATGGTTATTAGATTTAAATATAATTATAAAGTTTCAGGAATTAAAATGTGCTCAGAATTCCAAAGTCTCCTGGATGTCGTAACTTCGGGTTTACGAGACCGTAAACTAGTTTCAATCATAGATACGACTTTTAGTGCTAGCAAAATCGAGATACGACTTCAAGGCTTAGTACATCTGGCTTAAATGCAAGTAAGATAGGAATGGAAAAATATACCGTTTTTCGACAATTTACACTCAAAAATGTTTAATTTTGACTCCAGAAATCGATTCAGCTACTAATTTCCTTCAAGAAAAACCTTTACTTGTGGTAAAAGGAGAAAAAATAATCCCGTGAAAGAGTTATTTCGTCACGAAACCTATTAGGTCGTTTTCCCGAAAGTTGGGTGAAGTGAAGATACGACTTTCTGGCTTAGCACGGCAGAATAGACGCCGTAGACGCTGTATCTGAGCCAAACCAAACCTACTAGGAACTCTCTGTGTGCGTAACCAAGAGAAGTACTCTGAAAGGGATACAATTATATACATTGTAAAAAGTTTTAATCAAGCGTTTTTGAAAAGTCCTGGGAGTTTTTCAAATCACTACCTTGTAGATAGGAAATAAGAAACCAGAAAAAGAAGAAGATAGAAAATGAGAAACTAGAAAAAGAATAAGATAAGAAATGAGAAAACAGAAAAAGAAGAAGATTATAAGATTCTGGTGGATTTCATCGCTGTTAGACCAATATTCTATATTCTGGTACGATCGATTGGATGGTTGGATTGATTCGGGGGTTACTCTGAACAATATTAAAATACATCGTTTTTTTTGAAGTAGGTACCTTCCTATTCTTGAGGTAACAAAAAAAATCCAATTCAACACACTGAGATCAGACACGGAGGTAAAATTTCACAATTTTGGCAGACGAGAAGCACAGTTCTCGAGAAGTCACGAAAATTCAAGCACCCAAAAAGCAATTTCAGCGCCAAGCTTACAAAAAAAAGAGAACGCACAACATTCAATGACAACCGAAACAGTTTTTAACTGCGTAATCAGTTCATTAAAACGTCGACATTAGACTATACAAATATAATAGCCTGCACTACATTGTGCCTAGTTATTTTAAATAAATCTATAAGTACATCTTACAATACTGATTTCTACTTGGTGTTGAGTGGTCAATATGATTAACGATCTGATTCGAGGCGGCAGTGACATAATATTGTTCAATGTTACGTAAGAGCCTTCGCAGTTCCGGTGGGGGATTATCCAATGTATGGACATTGGACTCAACTCGTCCTGTCTGGGCAACTAATCGAAGTTTAAAAATTCGAATTCATGAACGTTGCACGTGATTTCAGACACACAGAAGGCAGTTACAAGGTTTCGAAGGCAATTTTGATTTAAAAATTCCATTTTCGGTCGTCATTTTGATTAGAAACCCCTTCATTGAAACAACATTATAAGTTCTACTCTCGCAGACTGTACAAAATATATCTTTTGGTGATACTAGAGTCAAGTAAACAGAGAACGTCATTTGGTGGGGTCGGTGGGTCCCAGCATCGAGTCTGTGATGATGGGCACGCTGTACTGTTTCATAAACATGAGTTTTTCGATCGGGGCGTTGACAGTCCAAGCCATCACTCTCACGTTTTGTTTTTTCCATCGATTGATCACTTCTCTGTGAAAATAAAGCTTGATAAGAGCGAAATTGGTAATTAAATTTTAAAAATTCAAGCCATGGAAGGCCGATTTATTCAATTTGTGTTCAACTATAATGAAAGACACTCTTCATTTATAGTGGCGGAATTGTGAATGTGATATAGCACTTTTCAGTAAAATGAAACCTTTTTTCTATCAAATGAAATTCGTACCGACCAAATGAAACTTTGTTCCAATTAAATGAAACCTCGTACCTACCAAATGAAACCTCTTTTCAACCGAATGAAACTTTTTTCAAACAGATATGTGGGCGCGGGAAACTGGAAGTTCTCCCCTATTCCGCCAAGTCTGAGTGATGTCTATTGTGAAGCTGATGAGGTTCTTACCCACTTCTGATGTTGGGTCTTCCATAATCAAACACGATACTGACGTCAACGAATAGATTAGTTTAATAATTTAGCAATCAAACACAATACTTCGGTATCAACCAACATCCAAAACTTCCATTAATAATAATCACTTCTCTCCTGAACTCTCCCGCTATCTGTACTTGTCAGTTGTTCATGGATGCTATGCAAAACTCCATGGGAAGTGCCCACAAATAAAACCTTATTTCAATCAAATAAATCTTTTTCGAACCAACCATATAAAATCCTTATCTCCAGGCCTTATTGCCGACATAAAAGTACACGGTGTGTGGGATAGGGAGAGGGCGGCTTTCTTTGATAACCGCCTAATCAACGCCGACGCCCCTTCCTATTCCACCCGCGACTGGCCAACCATAGCAGATGAAGCAGCACGAGCCAAACACCATGGAGCAGCTGAGGACCTACGAGGATCCTTCACACCTCTCATCACCTCATGCGAAGGCGTTCTTCACCGCGAATTTTCAATGTTTGGAAAAAATTTGGTGGAAAAATGGGGTAAACCCCGTTCCGTAGTGGCTGGATGGGCGAAAGTCAAGATACAGATGGCAGTCATCAGCGCCATCTCCATCTGGCTGAGGGAATCCCGACGACCTTTGAGAGGAATTTCGCGCCTGGAGAGAGAAGTCGATCGTGGAGCGCACTTGGGGCTCCACTACCGCTTCCCATTGACTGAAGGCACAGAAAAAGCTATGAGGGAAGACCGAGCAGACGAAACCCAAAGGAGATTTTCTCTTCAAGTCCAAGAATTGTACTTTTACGTCTGCAATACTGTTGATGACCGTGCAATTGAATAAAAACGTTGTTGATGACCATATAAAATAACTTTATTTAAGATTGTTGCCACTACAAATATTAATTTAATGAAGCGGGTGTCCAGCAGCTGCAGCAGGCAGTTTCATCATCATGCTTATGACGAAGTTGGAGCAGCCTGTTGTGGTGATTGTTTCGACGCTGCGAACTATGATGTCATGATTCTGACTTGCTCCAAGCAAGCCTCTAGCTACATATTTGATTTTAGAAAACGCATTTTCTACCTGATTCAAGGTCGGTGAGTATGGTGGGGAGGTACTTCAGCGAGAAGGGCAATGCTTCAATTGCTTGTTTCGCTGCATGGGATGCATTTATCCATTCCTCCATTTATCTGCGTTATCCATTACCAAAACAGAGTTTTGTCGAGAAAAGTCAAGTTTAGAGGCAACTTCCAACGGCAATATAGCAGGAACTTCCCGGCAACAAGGAATGATGGCAGCACTGTGTTGAGAAGGACTGAAAGAATACCTACTTGACTCGATGTCACAGTGATCAGCAATATGGTTTGACCAAAGAGTTTCATTTGATTGAAATAAGGTTTCCGATTTTCTTTTGGAAAGACGATAAGCAATTCCACTACCCTCATGACCTTCATGTCTGCAGCTCTAACCAGGTTCCTGAGAAATTGATTGAATTTGGATAACAACTGGAAGTTATGGTTGTTAGGAAGACACTAAGTTTGCGCATACAGAGTCTGCTGTGTATCCAGGGGTCATGGAATTCGTGAGAGAACATGTAGGTAGTAGGTACACTTCAACTGACATAGCATTCGAAAATGTCACCGAAATGAAACGAAGAATACAGAAGTTATTCTTCTTACAAGGATTTTATGTTTGCACGATCTGGAGGCACTGAAATTCTCAAGGGACCCCTCACAAACACGAAGCCATTAATGTTCAGTTGTTGTGAAAATGTCGATTTTTGAGGACTTTTTTCCAACCACTAGAACGTGAAAGCAATACCTTCGTTACTCTGGGGCAACAGAAAGGGATTTCTAAGGACGTGAAAAATGACCCCAATCACAAATGAAACAGATTTAAAGCTTATAAGTGATGCCACATACCTGGTTATTTGATCCTTTTCCAACAATGCGACGGAAAACCCTATAAGACTGTGACAGATATTGTTGTACACATATTTATGGCACAAGTCGAGGAGTCGGTAAGCGTACAACACAGGAGCTGAGTGGGGGTAAGTAACACACTGAGAGTCGTCTGGTGAATAGCTCGAGCAACTTAGATAATGAGGTCTCCACGTCAGTCCAGCCACTATAGAAGGGTTTGCTTTCCGAATCTGCAAACGATAAGTGATAATCAAGAACACGGAATACACACATGAGGTGTTGATTTGTCTCAAATAACTCCTCCAAGAGAATTAGAAGCCACGAATATTCATAATAACTTATGTACATATAAAATTTTATTTGAAAATCCACCACATTTAGTAGATATCAAGGACGGGACTCCTCTACGTCTGGTACGAGGTAAAATAAAACTAGATAATCCGGGATATTTTGAGAGATTCAGTGGAACTACGTAATGTAGTAATGTTGGCAGCAATGATGTCACCTCTCTTTGCCTACTCAAAACCCCTCCTACCACAACACTTTTCTTCCTTGGCCAACCCAACTTGATTTGCAGGAAGCTCCTACCATTTACAGGCTCAGTACACTCAGAAAAAGTGAACCATAAGCTATTCAACAAAATTTAGTAGCTATTTCCGGAGATTAATTCCAACTTACGTTCCAAATGGTGAGTGGGTTGAAAGAGCTTGTCAAAGCCAGTCTGTACAGGTCAGGGTACTTGGCAAACATTTCCACAATGACGGTTACAACCTGCAAGCATATCAAGATTATACGATGATCAATTTCAGTAATGATCGCAACCAAAAACGCGGCAAATCAATGCCCAAAGTTTTATTATTTTCTGTATAGATCACCCTTCTATATAGAAGGGTGATCTATACAGAAAATAATAAAGAGCTTCCTGCGTTCAATAGGGTTTAAAATGGCTTCGGAGCTCACTCAACTGATCAGTGATCTGGAAGAGCACTGATCAGCTGAGTGAGCTCCGAAGCCATTTTAAACCCTATTGAACGCAGGAACCTGGAATTTGAGAGGGAAGGTCAAGGGAGAATACAGATGGTGGTAGGTGCTATTGATGGAGAACCAGAATCTATACAGAAGGGTGATCTATACAGGAGGGTAATCCATACAGAAAATAATAAACCTTTGGTAAATGATTTGCAGCCTTTTTTACCTATTTTTGTTTACCTACCAACTATTGATAGGTACTACCTACCACACCATACTGCCTTCACACCTTCAGAATCAAGTTTATTAGAAAGAACTGAACGCTTCACACTCTATTCGAAAAATAGGAAGCTTCATATTGAAATTTGATTACTGGTTGCGCAGAAAGCAAAAGTGAATACAAATAGAAGAAATGAACAGCGATCGTATTTTAGTAAGATAAAATTTGAACGGAGACTAGACCCCAAATGGAGCCCATAGACCAAATTTGAACCAAATTGGTCAAATGTTGCTAAGAATAGTGCCGCGCACGGCGTACGGCCGGAAAATTTTTTATTCGATTTTCGGATTCTACGTACCTTGAAACGTAAAACATCTGATTTTGAGGGGGGTTAAATTTTTTTTTCTTGCTCGATTCCAAAGGCTTATTATTGAAAATAATAAACCAAAATAGCCTGATATGAGTAGGTATTCAAAAATTGATACTCGACCAAGACTCAGGCGGTGGGAATTGTCCGTTTAAGAAGTGGTCTACAAGTTATGAATATAACCTAGTTTGCACGTAGAATCACATTACCTCGGGTCTGTCGTCCTTTATATCAATGACCATATGAATTTGGTTTTCTACGCATTTTCTAACGACGTCCTCGAAGTGGGGGATGTGAGCGTCCGGGTATTTCGATCTGCAACACGTTAAGTTAAGTAGCTTCACAATAAAAAGAACTGGCTACAGAATGAGAGAATCAAGTAATCATGAACACAAACGCCATCTTACTTGAAAGGGTGGTTGGTTGACACGTCGAAAGATTTGACTTTGGACCACGGCAACTGTCGGATGTCCCCTTCGCAGTTGGTCATTCTGTCAATTCGAGGATCGTGGAACACAACAGGCACCAAATCCGCGGTGAGAATGAGGTCGAACTCGACGGCTTTTGCTCCATTTTCGATACACTGAAATCAGCATAAAATTGTGATTAATGTCAAATAATTTTTTCGTGATTTTAGAAATGGATGCGGTATTTATTTTGTATAGCTCCATAATTAGTAACCTACCTATAATGTTTCATTTGTGGGACCAAGGTGCGTTGCATAGAACACTTCGATAAAAGAAGGTGAGGAAGTTAGGGGTGGGAGAGGGATGAAAGAAAGTGCCTTTATAGAACGTCCACCTGTTCAGGTATGAACCATGCTGAATGCGGGAGGTGGTGCCACAGAGTACACCAATTGAGATGCCTAATTCTGATAATTCCACGCTATTGAGGAGGGACAAATAGGTCATGTCCGCTGATGAAAATATACATAATTATAGGTAATCATTTAGTATGATTATAAAATCATTAGTTCTTGCAAATGAATTGATGACCAATCTTCTAAGAGAGTCAAAATTTCCGCAAATTTTAAAAGACGGTTTTTTGAAGTGGCAAAGATACATTTTCCCACTCACTGAGGAGGACATTTGATTAAGAATTACCTAATTAATGTTTTACTAAAGTAATTGTTCCCTACCCGTATTCCTTCCCTTTATGAATATCTTTATTTTCACCCAAGCCTACCTAGTGGAGAGTCAGGTAAGGGATTTGAGCGGTAGTGGCCGAAAATGGGATTTCCCTGGACAAGTGACAAGCTCGGAGGATGTTGAACGGATGTTTTTAGCTTAGGATTCGATAGGGTCCTCACGTTCATTCTTTTCATCGGGGGACAGTAGATCCCTGTTGCAATTTTCAATTTTTCCAGTCATTACGCAAAGCAATATCTACCTTTATCTACTTGTTACAGAACTAAGGCACTCATTAGAGATAACGACGATTCGTTGTCTCTCGACCCAACACCAAATAAACCAGAATTAACCAGCCGAAATCGGCCTTGGAAATCACTTGATTCCGAGATAGTCGAGTTCGTTCGACCTTACTTCACAGGCTCCCACGAAAAACGCGAATTATTGAAACCTTCTTTAATCATGAGATGTACTGAAAGACAATTGAGAGCTGTGACAAAGTGGGGGCTCAAATTTACTGAGAATTGCAAGATTCCCATTCTCATAAATCATAAGGTAGGTAGGTCTGTAAGGAGAGAACTGTATGAAGCTACCTTTGGAATTTTTATTAGCAAATAGAAAATGAAATAAATGAACTGTTTTTACCAACCATCGAACCAAACTACTTATTCACAATCATGATTTAAAAAGTCGAAAAAAAGTGATTGAAACATGGCAGAGAAACTCGTGGAGTCTAAGGACTGTTGAACACTTGTAGCAGCTTGTCTGTCAAAATACTTATCTTTCAAATCAGGCTGAGTTACTGTTACTATTTCTATGATTTTTTCTATGAATTTATCGTTGCTCTCAAACATTCAAGGTCTACACTTCGAGAATAGACAGAACGTTCAATACTAAAAGAGCCTTCTTATGATTGTGTAAACTCTGTCAGTAATGTTTTTCATGGCTCAGCTCAGCTGAACAAAAGCCGGCAAAGGTGATGGCAGAGACACTTGGCTTTTTCAAACTTGTTGGGCTTTGAACATGGAAAAAGTATTCCAAGGGTTAAGAAAATAATGAAAAACCATAAACCAGCGATCCCCCAATCGCCAGCGAACCAGCGATTTCCTGAAAAAAAATTCTCCGAGTTTTCCAGGGTCAATTTTCGACTTTATTCAGGGTTCTAAATTAATTAAAATATGAATGAATGTGATCATAATTTCTCAAAATTAAGGTTTTCATTTAAGGCCGTTTTGAAACGAAAAAGCATTAGAAATATAGTAGGTTATCTTAAAACATCAATCTGTAAGAAGATACCGATCAGTCCGGGGCGATGATTTTCATCTTCACTCCAATCCGCATAATCCCAAAAAATTTCATCGAAATTGGATGGAAACTGTAGACCATCAGTCAGAGGGTGATTATTTTCATAGGGGACACTACACGTCAACCGGCACAATCTCTGAATATTGTTGGAAAATGTAGGAGTTATGGCTGTGGCAAGGTGACGCATTTGCGCAAGCGCAGTGGCTAATATCAGTCCAGAGGTAATGATTTTCATAGGGGACCATCTACACGCCAACCCGCACAATCCCTGAAAGTTTCATCGAAATCGGACGAGAATGAGGAATTTCACCATGTCGGAATTTCCTATTTTTGACCCCAAAATCGGATTCAGCACCTCGGAAAAACCCCCTAAGGCAAACTTTCAGCCCGAACTTCCTAATTTACGAATAAACAAAACAGTGTAGAAAATACGAATGTTTAAAAAAACCGGGAAAATGACGTCATGCTGGAATAGTTTATTTATGGCCGCTTGAAGCGCTGAGATCGAGAAATCCATAGTCCCCAGATGCAAAATTTCATGAAACAGTAAAGTTCGAAATCGAAAAACTGAAGAAAAAATAGAAAAAGCGAGATGGAGAAAATTAGGTTTCCTCTGTTTTTGTTTGATAACTCTTCTCTTAGAAAACACAATTTCGTCGTCCCAATGGGCAACACTGGGAGGAGACAGCAATCCGAACAGCCCAATCAGCGAGTGTTCCCGCTGCACGTCTGTTTTCCTGGTTAGTTGTGAAATTAAAAATTTTGATTGTCTCCCAAAAATAACAGGAGACTTATTTTCCAAAATCAGCCCGATTTTCATCTATCCCACAACATTAACTATTCAGGAAAAATGCAAACAGAAATCGGTAAAATTCCTCAAGTTATGGCTGTGGCAAGGATTTCACGTTTGCGCATGGGCAGCTGCTACTATCAGTCCGGGGGTGATGATTTTCATAGGGGACCATCAATAAGCCAACCCGCACAATCCCTGAAAGTTTCATCGAAATCGGACGAGAATTGTAGAAGTTATGGCTGTGGCAAGGATTTCATGACAGACACACAGATAGGGAACCAAAATTGATCAGGAAGGTCTGAAACGTAAAAATCGAGTGGAAATTTTGATTTTGGAGAACTTTATTTTTCAACCTTGAAAAGTGAAAACAGAGTTTCCGCTACTTCGGTAGACTCAGAAGCAAAATAGTTAGGTATATTTTTAAAAATTCACCAAAAAACAGCCACTCGGGTGGGTTTGCATGAAACTCTCATATTGGGCGCTTCCCCGCGTTTTGGAAATAGTCTACGTTTTGGGTAGGAGGACACATCCAATCTTTTGGCTAGTTCCACGGAATAAAATAAATTACTACCTACTAGGCCTATTTTTCCGTACTAAAACTTTTACCCTCAGACTGCCCGAACTTCCCAGTAAAAGGTTTAGCGCTAGGGCTTTTCCCAGGGTTTTTTGGGAAAAAAATTAAATTCCCCGAGTATTTCAGGTCGCTGGTCTTCCCGATAAACGTTAATATAGGACGAGCAAATTCTAGCCTTTACACCTTTTTGTGCTTGATAACCGTGACAATTTTCTTCTTCCAGCGCGTACCCCAGAAGTTGGACGAAGAATAAGGATGGTTAGATTCTTCGCTTTCTTCAGTCCTCTTCACAGAGTACTGGAGACAAGTTAGTTGGTCCTCTTCCTTCTTTCTTCCTAAATCCAAACTCTCCGATGGGTTCAGGAGAAGAAGGAATAGATGACCATTCTCCTGCCAGAATCTTTGGTTCTTTCAGCCTTCTCACTCCTTTCTTCTTGGATCTAAACTCTCTGCTGGGTTCACAGGAAGAAGGAATAGATGACCATTCTCCTGCCAGAATCCTTTGTTCTTTCAGCCTTTCCCCTCCTTTCTTCTTGGATCTAAACTCTCTGCTGGGTTCACAGGAAGAAGGTATAGATGACCATTCTCCTGCCAGAATCCTTTGTTCTTTCAGTCTTTCCCCTCCTTTCTTCTTGGATCTAAACTCTCTGCTGGGTCCACAAGAAGCAATTTTCTCTAAGTACCCCTGATCTTATGTCGGGATCACATCAGGGTCCCGAAATTCTGAAAAGTATTTAGCCTTCAGCAGCGTGTATTTGAGTCTGGGGCGAATTCCCACTTTCTGCAATCCATATTACCAGAAAATATTATTTTAGACTAGATCACCCATAGTGCCAGTTGGAATCCACTCTGGTTGCCCAATTTACAAATTAGTTACCTACCTACTGTGAATTAGTCCTACATCCCTTTCCCTTTACAACAGATGCGATGGAAGCTTGAGCAGTCCATACTATAATCTGTAGAGGAGCACCACGAAGGTGTTTTCAAAGAGGTACTTCAAAGATCTGATCCAACCAAATATACACAGGTAGGTACTCACCGTGTCCAAGGCCTCCAGGGTGTTCTCTGGTGCGTCCAGACCGGCGAAACGGTGCGCCCAGACACCGATGGTCGGCGGTGCAGAGTCAGATTCCGAACCATCTTCAGACTCTTCCAACCACCGACCCAACACCTCGTTAACGACGTCGTCACTTGGGGGAGGAATCGACAGTCTCTTTATAACGATATAAGTAATTATAGGGGCTAAAACTAGAAGGAAAGCCGTCGATCTGTTCGTGGCTTCCACAGCAACCATCAAGAACCCGAATGAGTAACACCAGAACAGAAAAACAGCAATGAAGAGGCGGAGGTCGTTGTTGCTGGAGAGACCATTGTTAGCCATGTCAAGATCAAAATTACTGAACCAAAATAAACAGCAACGTATGAAACACAGTTCTTGGGTAACGTTTGGTTCCACTCTCTACACAAAACCTACGAGTCCGACCCACTCTCACCAACTGGAACCTCAACCGACCACCACCAAACGTCGAAGACTGTTTTCTACCTCGATGCCTACTAAAATCTGTAAAATAATCTTATCCCCATCTGCCCCAACTCACGTAAAACTGGAAGGTAAATAAACAATGGTGAATGAACTAATGAACAACAAGTGACCAACTTGAGCTCCATCTCTTTAGAAAGTACTAAGATTTTGGCTTGAGGCACGAAGGATGACCAAAAAATATGTAGTACTACGGACAATTACGTAGGGTTGGTCACACTGTACAATGCTTGAAAGATGACTGGGTGGGGAGACTTGCGTCTCGCCGCCGAAAGACGAGCAGCCGTTGCTGCGGTCTAGCGGCATTTTTGAAAAGTACGCTGTACCTCGTTTTTACCGTTAATTAAAAAATTTGACAGTTCTACTTTCCTGCCTCATTAAATTGTGAGGAGAAGAATTTGTAATTGAATTTTTTGTGTTTGGAGCGACGAATCAAGCAGAATAGATTATTATAGTGGAGATTACCGCTAAGGAACTTTTTACGCACGTATTGTTGGAAAATTTCGCACTAGACGGCCGAAAATTATTTGATTCGCACAAACATCAAACCTTCACGATTCTATTATAAGTACTACCTGACTAAATTTCCTTTCTCTCTGATGTTAGGTAATCCAACTTTTTGATTTATTATTTTCAATAATGTGGTTTATTATTTCTATAATAAACCTTTGGAATATACAAAAAATTTTTTTTTAACACCCCCTCAAAATTTGATGGTTTACGTTTCAAGGTACGTACGTAGAATCCACAAATCGAATAAAAATTTGGCCGTCCGTCCGCCGTCGCCCGTACGCGGCACTTTTGCCACTAGTATTGGCCGATTTTGATGAAAATTGGTATGTAGGCCTTTTAGGGTCTAGTTGTGCCCTAAGATTTCGGTTGATGTAGGTCAGTTCTAAGGGTTCAAAAATGAATTTTGAAATTTTGAAAACGCCCTAACTCAAAGAATTTTGATATGAAGGTATTGTTTTTCCTTCAATTTAAGATTCTATAGACTTTTTTGAGACCACCCGGAGCTGTGTAGGACAAACCGTTGGCTCCCTACTCTAGAATTTAAGTGTTGGACGTACGATAAATCAAAAACACGAGTGTGAATCGCAAAAGAGGGCCTAATCTCCGTTCAAGTTTTAGCTGACAGAAATACGATCGATGTTTTTCTTCATGTTGGTTGGTAGAGACAAAGCCGTGTTCTTTGCAGACGAGTGATGTACATAGAAAAATAATAAAACCAATGTGTATAATTTGCAGCGTTTTAATAAACAAACTATATTCCTGTACTTGGAATTTTCACGGAGAATGAAAAAATTCATATTTTTATCCCTATCCGGCTGTTTCTGGGTTTTTTTGTGTGTTCTTTTACAGTAAAAATTTGCCCAGAAGTGAATCAAAAAATTGCAAACGTTCTGGGCGAAATTTTTCTAGCATATGTTCGTAAAAAAGTTCCGCAGGCGGTAATCTCCACGATAATAATCCATTCTGCTTGATTCGTCACACACAGAAATCAATAACAGTTTTTTCTCCCTACAATAAATTTAATAAGGCAGGTAAGTAGAA
>CM019169.2:32713365-32725521 GCA_009739505.2 Apolygus lucorum
AGGTAGTTCTGGTAATTTTAGTGACATGTTGAAGAACACGAAAAAAAATTTGAATTGAAAAAAACTTGGAAAAAGTAGGGGTTAAAACAAAGATGCTACGATACATTTCTTACTTAAATTAGATGTACGATCTATCCTTGAAGTTGGTCGATACCCTGTATAGAATTGGGAACCACTGCCTTAAAGTACGCGAACGGTCTGTGATGTGAAAAATCATCCTTCTACTTCATCATTGGTCGGTAGTCAACAACCCTCGGTCTCATTTTCCTAGCTTGAGTGGCAGGTAGAAGAAGGAGGATGTTTTTGGGACTGTAATACACAAGGACACCTCACCAAACCATCCGCATTCTTTCCATCTGCAAACATATAAACAACTGGTGAGGAGCAGAGTCTTGCTTCTCTTTCATCACTCACACACTTTCAATCAAAATCGCCCGTCTACCTATTGAGGACGATGAGTATTGTATATATTGGACACTCGACAGAATCAACAATGTGTTGAGTTATCTTGTTAATAGTTATAAAAAAATATTCATTCCATTAAAAGCCACAAACCCGGGTGTTCATCAATATTTAAAATTCTTGAGGTAAGAGCCAATATTAGCCAAATAAAGCCCCAAAAAGTGAACAAGAGGGGTGTATTCATGTCTGGGAGATTCGACGAGAGTCAATAGGGGTATTCATGTCTGATTCGATCGTCGTATATCGAATCGTCGTAACTCGAGGGTCTCATGAGGCTCCAGTATCGGAGTATTTTCCCCGTCGAAAATCGAATTGTGCGTAGCGCTCCTTGCGGCATCAGACGATAACCAAGTCATGTCAAAAGAAACGCATGTTCATAATTTCCTCTTAGTTAAAAAATGAGAATACCCAAGAGGTTCCTAATAAAAGCCTTTAACAAAGTTCCTAGTACATGAACGAAAAAATCTACGGCTAGAATAAAAAAGGATCATGCTTCATACTTCTGAATAGGTGCCTACCGATGAGGAGTCTTGTCTCCAAGAAAATTCCTCGCTACTTCCGTCACACAATTTTGAACGCATTTTGGTACTAGCGCATGGCTGAAACATGTTCAATGCTAGAAAGCAGAATGTGGTATGCCAGCAAGACATTTACAATTCTCCAGCAGACCATCGATGGTCGCGTTTTTCCTTAGCCGCTTTGGTGGCTCAGCTCCACTCATTAATCGAGAAAAAAATCCACTTCGACAGAATAAAAAAGAAACGAACGGAAAAACGGAATAAAACAAAAATGTGTTGTTAAAAAGAAAAACTCAAAATGAAAAGACGAGACGACTGTTGTGGATTATGATAGTTGCTTCGCACAACCGCCCTAGCGCTAGGATCACATTTTGTAATTCGAAGTCGAATCTCGATTTACGAAGCCTTCAGCCTGTGGTACATCGAATCTTCGTATTAGCCTGTGCGCATGCACATTCACTCTCGTCGACTCTCCAAATCGACGTCGAATCTCCCAGACCAGAATACCCCTAATGCGCATGCGCTCCGGCTAATTCGACGATTCGATTTACCATGGGCTGAACGCGTCGTAAACCGAGATTCGCGTCGAATTACAAAATGTGAATCCAGCACTAGCGGGTAGTTGTGCGAAAGCAACTATCATAACATCAAAAACGATCTTCTCGTCTAAGTGATTAGATCTTAAAATAATATTATTTGTTGAATAAGTTGAACCTGTGCATCCATCCCCCGGAGATGGACCTCTTATACATTCAAATATCACATTATTTGTATGCGTCCGTTTATTGATTCAGGAAGCACCGGCGTATGGGGGCTGAAGAAAAATTTCGCTTATTGGAGCTTCTGGAAAAATGGAATTAACCGACAAGAGGCATCTTACACTGACAAAGAGGTTGTGAGGAATCACAGCGACGTAAGTAATTTTCACATCTTTTCATCAAACTACTGCTCAAGAACTCATTTTTCTCCAAAGATCGTCAAGAATTCAAGAAGTGTTGAAATCTCTCTGAGGTAAGAGTAGGTAATGGATAAAACCAACCGAACCTGCATCTAAATCTACTGGTTACTGGTGAACTGTTTTGAGTATTCCAATTCAAAATGGTTTTTCAAGTTGCGTTCATGGAATGGTTGGATTTGGCACAGCAGTAATGCTTGTAAGGAGTTACTAGTTAACTGGGGTGGCCTTATTGGGCAGCTATCAAATTTTCGATGTTTAGCATGGAACATGCTTTAGCCTTGGAATAACCACTGAAAAACGTCACGCAGGAGGGTGATCTGTGTGTCACGTGAGGGTTATTCTTCCATCCAACCATCCCTACTAGTGCGGCTGAAGCATGTTCCATGTTTCTTGAATTCTAGCCAAAGGCTCTAAGCAGTAAGGTGAGGCCTGAAGGGCCGAGTTTTCTTAATTTTGTTTCTCTCTTTTAGCATGGAATATGCTTTAGCCTTGGACTAACCACCTGAAAAACGTCATGTGGGAGGAATGACATGGAGAGGGTGATGGACATATGCCACGAAGGGGTTATTCCCCCCCCCCCCCATTACTACCCCGCAAAAGTGTGGCTAAAGCATGTTTCATATTTCTTGAATTTTAGCCAAAAGCTCTAAGCAGTAAGGCAAGTCCCAAGTGTTGGGGGGTTATTATCGTTCTTTGTACATTATACAAGAAATTTAAATGCAAATGGTTGAAAAACAACAGCTCCTAGGTTGAAAGTGATAAAAATGGATATTACAATTAATTTAAAAAATTGATATCCATGAAACCTGTCAGTTGAAGGTTGTCGGAAATTTTAGATTTGTTTGGAGATGCAGTCCTGAATGGTTCGGAGGGGTTGGAGAAACCGGAGGAGTCCAAGCACCTCTACAAGTATCCCCTCCCCTTCCAGTTCTGGTTTGGTTCTGAACTGGTTCCGGACTGCTTCTATGAACAGCCCATTTGGTTTCCCCCTCATCAATGTGTTGGACTGTGTGGGCGGTTTTTTTCAGCACTTGTTTTAACCTAATGAGTACCTCCTTATTCTACGTTGTCTTTCAATGGTTTGTACTCACTGAGTATCTGTAGCAGTTTTTGTTCCTAAATCATGTATTTTTCTAGGGCTGGGTTGGATGTGATGAAGATGAATCTCATACAGCCGTCGTTTACTGCATCGTTTGTCGCTCTCACCTGTGCGAAGCCTGTTCCTCGCTACCACGCCACTCGAACTCTCGCACCTCACAAGCGGGTTCCTCTGTCGGAGAAGCCTCAAGAGCTTCCCAAATGTCAGGTCCACACGAGTCACACTGCTGAGTTCGTCTGTCTGAAGACGAGTGTCGGGCGGTCGCCGTCTGTTACCTGTGCAAGGAGTATGGACGCCACAAGGATCATCCTGTAATGGTTTCCCCTAGGGAGAAGTAGGTAGAAGAGACGACTTTAATGGTAAATACAATCACATTTAAGCCCCATAAGCCCATAAGATTAGCAAAGGATACAATTACAGAAGTATCTGGCCCATATTACAGAATATGAAACTAAATTACTAGATTTAGGATTATTATAAAAAATAAAAACAATAATGATAAAAAGTAATTACCTACTTCTCTCTTTCTTCAATTAATCTTCTTTTTTTGAGGACCTCTCAGTCTTTCTTTTTATTCATTAAACAATTTTCGAGATAGAGACTAGTTTAGGTAGGCGTTGGTGAGACGCCTTTGAATGTTGAACCCTTAAAACGGTTGCCCTCTGTCGAGCTATATCTGAATGCATGTTTATTCAGAATTATGACCTTACTGTTGGTGGAGTCAGACAAAAATTGTACGACGCGAGTAGTTGATTGGCGGTAGTGGATCAGTACTCACGGTGGACCCAAGTCCTTTGTTCTTGGCATTAAATAAAGGCCATTTCAAGAAATTCGAGAAGCTGGACTTGAAGGAAAATTGATGAAGCTTTGCCCACCAAATTTCTGTGAGCCCTAAGAAAAATTAATGTATTTTTCTCTTATTGGTTTATTTCCAGTACTCATTAGTTGAAGCTGAAGCAGAAAAGCTCCGAACTCTCCTTTCAAACGGCCGTTCAAAGATCGCATGAAACTGATTGATCAAATGAATCAAACGAACGTCGTCTAGGTGGGTATTACCCTGATCACTGACTTAATCCCTGTTTTCAGCAGTAAGAATAGAGTCCTAAATTGTATTTAAACCGGCACGTTTATTGTTCACCGTATTTTAGAGGAAGTAGTAATTGGTGTGAAGGTGTCGAAGTGACGATGGTGGTACGTGGACGCTGCGAGAACTCGCGTAGAACACCATTTCGAAGAACTTCGCAACAAGCTGGACGTTCAAGCTGCAGGCTGCAAGATCTGCTGTGGAGACGCACGCCTCGTGAGAGGTTGTCGACTCTGAGAGCTTCCCAACAAGACATTGCTACGTGGCTGGCCCCAGGTAACCTCATCTCATCTGTCATAAATTACATTTTTTTCAATGATTGTGTACTTATTACTAGTAAAATCTGAAATTGAACAGTAAAAGGACTGCGATTTTGCTGGCCCCTACAGAGTAACTAAGATAACTGAAGGGAAGAAAGTTACGTTGAAGCTTCTTTCATGAAAATTTTGGCTTGTTCTTGCTTGGTAGCCTCCATTTTTCATCACTTAGATTTAAAAAACTTTATGATAGATATTTTCATCTATCTCAGAAATAAGAATTAGTATGTCTTAGAGTATTGACATATCTGAAAACTTCTTCGATTCTCAACCTGATGGTAGGAACCTACCATACCACGTGAGAGTACCTGAGAGTAACGCAGCCAGTGCTCCCGAGAGGCCTTTACACGAGAGAGTGAAATTCTCGCGAGCTTACTCTCGGAGCCAGCTCTCGAGAGTCCGTAAAGACCGTTTACTCGGCTGCGAGATCAGTCTCGAAAGTTGATTACCCCACCAGGAGCTGAAATGTTGCCTGAGTCGTCGAAATTAACCAATGAATTACCTTTGACAGAATTTAATAATATAGATGCAAGTTGATAGTTATTATTCACACCATTTTGAGTGGGGTATTGTGAAGCCAATTTTCTTCATTTCATTCCCGATTACAAGTTAGTGATTTCATGATTTATATGAGACGTGTTCTGACTCCAGTAATTTATAATTATGACTAGGGATCGGATTCATATCTTTTACATATTCTTTTTTAGGCAATACTGAAGAAGAAGTATACAAATAAGCAACTATTGTATTGGTTAAGCCTACTTTTATTTCACATATTTCTAAAATCGTGATTCTGTTTTATCGAAGGAAAACCCTCAAGTTCTCGTAGGGAGCGAACGGATTGTCCTACAGAGCTCCGCGTGGTCTCTACAAATTTCAGAAATTCAATACCTACTATCTTAAATCGGTGAAAAACAATACCTTTATTTCGAGAGTTTTCGAGCTAGGGCACTCTTGAAAATTTCAACCCTTAATTTTGACCCCTTAGAAGTGACTGACATCAACCAAAAGCTAACCTACTAGACACCAAATGTAGCCCATAAGAGTATACCAAATTTGCAACAAAATCGGTCCAGGGTTGCTATAAAAAGTGCCGCGTACGGCGGACGGACGGAAAATTTTTATTCGATTTTCGGATTCTACGTACTTTGAAACTTAAACCAACAAATTTTGAGGGGGAGTTAAGCAATTTTTTTCTTGGTTGATTACAATGGTTCATTGATTCACCAAAATTGTTTTTTTTTGTGTGGATATTTTTCAAGATTTGGAGTATTTTTACCAACCAAATTTTTCTTCACTGTCTCTATAATCCCGGTGTTGGATTTCCCTAAGGAGTTATTCTCATACTCATATCATTGATTAACTCGCAAACTTCGTCATGAGTCCACTTTTTAGTGGGTTGGGCATGATAAAAGATTTTAAAAAACATCTCCCAACTCTCAGAAAAACAAACTATTTTGAATTTATGCGAGCATTCTCGGAGAGCTAAGGTGAAACGTTACACTTGCGGGAGGGGGGCGACATTGCTTCTCTCGTAGAGTTCCCCCTTTCGCTCTCGGCGCCCTTTAAACTTGCGACTTTAATTTCGATAGCGAATTTGTCACTCTCGAGAGGGAAAAACTCGCAGGTGTAAACCCACCCAACCAGCTTTAAGCCCTCCCGCACCCACAACTTTTACGAGTTCAATTGAAATATGTACCTACTGTTGGTTTCCCTTTTTAAATAACAGGATGTGAAGAGACAAGATTGTCTTACATTTTTTATACTAAGTATCATCCTCGTGTCTTCGGAGAACTACGCCATGGCTCATCGACCAATCAACGCTTTTCCAGTTCTCAAGTATTCCAACTCCCCCTCAAGCATTCCAACCAGTGGTGGCTCCTGCCCCGAAACTCAGGGGTGCACAGATCAGGAGAGGCTATCGAGAATGGAAAGAATAGGTTGCTTTTCTCAGCCAAATAGAAATTTCAATGATATGCAAATGCGATAAATCTTGGTAACTTTTTCATTTTAAAATTGCAAACGATGCTAAATAAAGGTTCCGTGACAGAAAACACACTTGTGAAAAAGAAACACTTGCAATTTTAATGTGAAAAAATACTGGCAATAAAATCGAGAGATTACAGGAACCAAACTTGACTAGGCGCCATCGACTACGAGCGCGGGCTCGGAATAAAAAACAAGGGGGGCAACCTGATAAGAGACACTGCGTCGTCAAACTCTGGATCAATTGCACAATAGACTGTACTCCTGAATTGCTATCCACCTACACTCCCCCTCAATCTCGAGTACATGCTAGGAAAAACAAAACAGAAAATAATGAACATACAAACAAATCAAATACCTATTCGGCGCAGAAATATACATCATTTGTAAAAATACTTTCAATTAGTCTTGAGTCCCAGCATATCACGTAATTTGGCAAACTTTACATGCACCAGTCCCTTTGTTAAAAGATCAGCAGCTTGCTGATCTGTCGGTATGTACTGCAGATCTATCTTCTTGTCATTCACCAAGTCCTTGAGAAAGTGAAACCTGATGTCGATGTGTTTTGATCGCTTAGTTTCGAGAGTACTCGCCATCTTGATTGTTGATTGATTATCCTCATAGATGACTACTGGAGATATATCTTTCAGCATAAGCTCGTTCAACAGTCTCGAGAGAAACAAGCATTCAGTTGCAGCTGTAGCAAGAGCCACAAATTCAGCCGAAGAGCTAGAAAGCGTCACCAGGGGTTGCTTTTGGGTTCTCCACACCACAGTGCTACCAAAAACCTTGAAGAGGTAACCTGTGATGCTCCGGCGATCCTCTGTGTCATTTGCGAAATCCGCATCAGCGAATCCAACGAGAGCCTCAGAATCACCTTTGGAGAATTTCAACTTCAGATCCTTGGTTCCTTGCAAGTATCTCAGAACATGCTTGAGATGCGTCCAATGCTGTTCATCATATGCGTTCTGAAAAGTGCTGAAGTACGATACTGCGTAACTGAGGTCAGGCCGCGTGCCCAACATTATATACATCAGGCTCCCAATCAGCTGTTTGTAAGGAAATTTACCATTCTCAACGTTTCCCTTTGGTAAATTTAGTTTTGGCTCAATAGGAACATTCTTAGGTTTAGAATCATTCATTCCGAATTTTATTAGAATTTTTGAAATCATATCAGTTTGACTAAGACACAATCCTCCTTCAGTCTTTTCAATTTTAATTCCTAAGAACTGAAATAATTTCCCAGAATTGGTCAAGTCACGCATTTCAAAATTTTTCATGAGAGCAGTCTTAACACGAAGTAAATCAGTCGTAGATCGTGAAAACAAAATCATATCATCTACATACACTAACAAATATGTCGAAGAACCAATGTACAGACAAGGATCTGCTGAGGACCTGGTAAACTTCAAATCACGCAAAAATTTGTTAAGTTTCTCATACCAGCAGCGTGGAGCTTCTTTCAAACCATAAAGAGCCTTGTTCAGTCTGCATACTTGTCCATTCTTGTATTCGATGCCTTTAGGAGGATACATGTAAACTGGATTCTCCAGCTCACCATTTAGAAAAGCTGATTTAACATCAAGCTGACAAAGTATCAGATTTTCCTTAACAGCTAGAGCGAGTAAAGTCCTGACAGTGACCATACGCGCGACTGGAGAGTAAATTTCTTCTACCAATAACTCCCCCTGAAGAAAGCCACGAGCCACCAAACGAGATTTTCGGATTGTCTCATCACCAACTTTTTTCTCCTTGAATACCCACCGAGAATCAATTATCTTCTCACCCTTGGGTAGCTGTACCAAATCCCATGTATGATTCCTGTTAAGTGAAGAGAGTTCCTCTTCAATGGATGACTGCCAACCACAGGAAATAGCCTCCTCATACGACTTCGGTCCTTCATCCACCAATGCACCTGCACACAAAGCTTCCATGGTGTTCAGTGAATAATCACTCAACCACGAAGGCAATCTTCGTTCTCGTCCGGATCTACGAACACCTGCCACTTCATCCGTACTACCAGGTCCTTCTGGAGGATCTGTGGGAGGTTCAATGACTTCAGGTTCCCTGACATCAGGAATTACAGGAGTCATCAGAGGTTCAAAAGAACGGGGTTCAATGTGTCCAACATCAGCCACAGTTCGTGACTCATCGAACACTACATTTCTTCTGCAAACAACCTTTTGTGCTTCTAAATCCCATAAACGGTATCCATTTGGTGTATAACCGACCATAACCATGCACTGACTACGGTCATCCAACTTCCTACGGAGCTGCTTGTCGACGTGAGCATGGGCAAGACACCCAAACAGCTTAATTTTGCTCATGTCCGGTGCAAAACCAAACCACCGTTCCGCTGGAGTGACCTCAAGTCCTGAAGTAGGTCGCCTGTTGACCAAAAATACAGCCGTAAACAAAGCTTCTCCCCAGAAGGTTTTAGGAAGCTTAGCATCAAACAACAGACATCTCACTGTATTGGCCAATGTCCTGTTCAACCGTTCGGCGGTTCCATTTTGTTCAGGAGTGTATGGAATTGTAAACTCCATCAAGATACCTTGTTGCAAACAAAACTCCCTGAACTGGTTCGAGGTATACTCCCCACCCGAATCACAACGCAAACGTCCGATCTTCTTATCAAACTTAGAAGTCACATAAGCATGATAGATCTTGAACTTATCAAAAACTTGATCCTTTGTCTTGATTGGGTAAACACAACAAAAATGAGACCAATGGTCTATAAAAGTTACGAAATACCTCATTCCATCCATCGTCAGGACTTCTAAGGGACCACACACATCGGTTGAGATGACGTCAAGAATCTGTTTGGGTTTCCGGTCCACAGGTAGGTCACGAAACTGGTTCCTTGTTTGTTTTCCTCGGAGACAGATCACACAGGGCTTGAGTGTTGGGTATGCTGAACTATGACCCATTCGCCTGTGCATCAATATATCCTCACTAGTCAGCAAAGCAGCACCTGAATCAGAATAGAATGTTAGCATATACAGGCTATTCACACTTGAACCCTCACAGAGAACTGTTCCAACACTATCACAGACTGACACTTTGTTTTGTTGAAAACGCACGGAGAGACCCTTCTGTTCAAGACGCCTGACAGAAAGAAGATTTTTCGAAAGTCCCACACATTCAACAACATTATCAATCGTAATAGGTCGACCATCTGGAAGGAAAACGTTCAAAGTTCCAGAAGGCCTAGCTGTTACAGTAGCACCCTTTTTCGCTACACGTATTTCAAAATCAACTGGTTGACAATTTTTGAGAAGTTTTCCCGTCTCACAGTCGACCAAGTGATGAGTTGATCCAGAATCAACCACCATTGAAAAACATCCATCCGCGCATACACAAGCTTCAGGAACACCACCAGTGGTTAAAAATGACAAAGGAACAGATGTCTTATCACTATCATCAGTAACAGCTACATTCGAAGACGAATCCTTTTTCTTTTTAGGACAGTCCGACTTCTTATGCCCCATCTGATCGCATATCCAACATTTAGGAACCCACTCAGTATTCTTCTTCTTGTTTTTAGTTTTCTTATGACCAAGAAAGCTCACGGAATCGAGGGTTGAACCAGTTTTAACATCCGCCGACATACGCTCATCCTCGGAAATCAGTTGATTTTTCAGGAAATCTAGGGTCACCCCAGTAGGATCCGCGTGAAATAAAATAGAAATCGTCCTAGTCACGGATTGATAACAGGAAGGCATCGCCGTCAACAACGCAGTGACTACCTCCTGAGTACTCATTATACCTCCAGCGGCTTTGAAATCCCCTACTAAATTTTCAAACGTACAGAAAAACTGTAGTAAAGTAGTGTCCCGTTTATACTCCAACTGACTGATAAGTTTTTTAAGTCTTACTTGTTCGGCGATCCCTCCTTTCGAAAAAGTTGTTTTCAAGGCTTCAATCATACCTTTGGCAGATCCTTGATGCTTGATCGTGACCAACACGGAATCAGTCAGATGCTGCACAATCAAACTGCGCGCCTTCACGTCACGGTCGAGAAAAGCACTCTTCTCCGGATCGTTTTCAGGTTGATTTTCCGTCAAAACGTCCTTGACTTTATGAGCTTCGAGGAGAAGTTCGAGCCTAAATAACCAATTCGCGAAATTTGATCCATCAAAAGGCTTCAATGCACCGACAATCGCCGACGTCGTCGTCATACCTGTAGCCATTGCCATCACAAAACTTTATCACAAAAACGTTCTTACACACAAGCTTTCCGTGTTCAACGATCGTCCACACTAAAGGGCCATAACCTAAAGGTTCCGTGACAGAAAACACACTTGTGAAAAAGAAACACTTGCAATTTTAATGTGAAAAATACTGGCAATAAAATCGAGAGATTACAGGAACCAAACTTGACTAGGCGCCATCGACTACGAGCGCGGGCTCGGAATAAAAAACAAGGGGGGGCAACCTGATAAGAGACACTGCGTCGTCAAACTCTGGATCAATTGCACAATAGACTGTACTCCTGAATTGCTATCCACCTACACTAAATACGTACAATAGACACGAAAAATGTTATCTAGTGGTAAACAGAAATTCTGAAATATTTAATCACCAAAGGTCTTAACCCAAGAAATGCATCCATCTTATTGGTACAGCTGAAATGTAGCAAAATAATTTGTTAGTCACTTCACACCCACATAGCCAATCTACCTTCTTATAATATTGTACGTTATACTTACTGTACGAATCTGCACGATTTTTAAATTTCAACATCTGCTGAAGTCCAGGTAGAGTTGGCAAGGGGTGGCCAATTTCTCTTATGTTGCACTTTCCACCACCGACAAATGTGAATAGTTTATTTTTATATAATTTATTCACCATTCATTTGTTCCTACACTCATAAACAATCACAGTACTTTGAAAAGCCAGGGACAGGGACTAGCGAGGCAGTAAACAAAATGGTGGACCGAAGACAAAAATCCCTTATCAGTTTAGTTAGCCTTAAACTTGATAAGGAAGCCCGGATTGCAGAGCTCTCTGGCGGGGGATTAATCAATTCTGCTCAACACGAGAAAATCTCCTGCTCTGGTTGGTAAATCTCACGTGCCCGCCTCCGTCGAAACATGTCCACCTCAAAACACAGGGAGCAAAAAACCACTGATGCTCCTAACGCTGCTGATTGGTCAAGAAAGAGGGAGCTCCTGCCTCTGTTTTTCCGTGTAGATTCAACTAGCACAGTACCTATTATCGTGTCTTCTGTCACTAGCCAACTTACTCTTCAATGGAAGAGGAACAAACTTTGAAAATCTTTTTTTTTTTTTAAATTGGCTGGGGGTGCACATGTGCCTATGCTCCTATCAGTGGCCGCCCCTGGTGCCTGTTATAGACTTCCTTCTTTAAATCACAGAATGTGAAAAGATCCGATTGTCCTACATTATAACTGTCAGAGGTTTTTATTGTTTTGCATGTCCTCAGGTCATGTCAGTAGTGGTGCTGTGCGAAAGCTCCCTTGGTTACGACGATGCCAAACTCGTAACGTGCGGACTTCAACTCAAGAAAGCAATAGACTCCATTGAGAAGCAGCACGATCAGTTCAGCCAACTCAGCCCAGATCAATTCAATCCTGACATCCCCATAACATTCACAAAGGTGACTTTACAATTTTCCTATTCTGATTTATTCAATGCGTGTCACTAAAGCAGGTTGAATGTGGTGGTGAGCTCCAGTTCATGGGAGAAGCGGATCTTTACTCATGAGTA
>CM019169.2:32725621-32768789 GCA_009739505.2 Apolygus lucorum
GAAGTCCAGAGTTAGCTGAAGTGATTATTTAAGGCAGTCGGTTGAGTTCTGACATGTACAGGTTGTTTTGATACATTCTTGACGCGGAATTTTGAAGAAAATCTGTTCAGGTTTTGAGCGTTGCTAACGAGAAAATCTTGTGATTAATAAATAACGGTGAGTACGATAATGGTTTGATATCAAAAAGCGCGTGAATCAACATCAATCTATTCTTTACAGCTCCGAATGATGAAAAGTTCTCCCTATACAAAAGTACACTCGACTTATCTACATGATGTACGAGTATAATAAGTGTATGTTACTGAAAAATATATACATTAATTTACTTCAAGTAAAGAAAACTTGTTTTGCGGAAAAGTTTCGGACGTTAAATTTTTCACAATGAATATCCGACCCCATTTATTTATGCGGAGCTTAGGAAGTTTGCTCACCGCAAAGGTGTGATATCACGTTATTAAACAGGAAGGAGTGAGAAAGGAATTTTTTCGTTCACCATCCCCTGGTGGGTTTATACAGGATTCGTGGGCGGCAGACTAGAGGGATGTCGAAAAAAAGGAACAAACATCCGCGAAGCAAACGTAACGGCGGAGGAAATGACGGAGGATGAAAGTTGGGGCAGCTCAGAGAAAGTGAAGAGTGAACTCGGAGGTAGAAACCCGAAAAAAACAGTTGTGACTGTTTTCATAGTGAATGAAACCTTTTCCGACGTATTTTTTCGCCCTGAGGTGGAGACATTCAATTAAGGTAGAGCGTTGCTCTCGTGAGTTCGAGGGGTCCTCCAGGTTGGGAAGTTGGTTCCTGAACAGGGTCTCTACAGGATAGGTCGATGCCTTTTTGACTAACAGTCAAAGTTGAGTTTTTCAGTTTGTTACTTGTACTCTTATGTCTCTCTGTCTGGAATGTTGTCTGTAATATAATTATAATGTCCGTTCAGATTAATTGAATTACTGTAGGTAGAAATCATAAAAACATGTCCACAGATTTGATCCATTTCCAAGGCAATGCAGCTAAAGTCCACAGTCGCTAAATTCTTGTCCTTCTAACAATTTAACTTGGATAGCATGCTTTATGTCCATAGATCTGGTCCATTCTCTTGACAATGCAGCATCCTTCCTGAGACCTTTATATCAAAATTTTTTGAGTTAGGGCGTTTTCAAAATTTCAAACCTCATTTTTCAACCCTTAGAAGTGACTTACATCAAACAAGAGCTTCGCGGCACAACTAGACCCCAAATCGAGACCACATACCAAATTTCATCAAAATCGGTCAATGCTAAGTGGGAAAATATTGTTTTGAAAAGGCTTTCCTTCCGATATTTGAATTAGAAAAAGTTTTTCTCTTCCTCTCAGCATTGTAACCAACTATGAATTAATTGCTACTGAGGCTGAAGTGGATTAACTAATAATAATACTTCCTTGTAACTGCAATAGTAACTAAATGTTGTTGTGTAATAATTTAGAAGACTTTTCTCGATAATCTCCCACGGTTGGGCGGCCCATTTTATTTACGAGCCTCCTCCTACATTATCCGTTCATTATGATTTAACACGAGAAGGCGTTAAGGAGTAGGAATTTATAGAGGCAGCATGTTTCCACGTGTTGAAGGATTAATTAAAAAACTAGCGGATTAATCATTTCGTAATACCCATTTTTCTCTGTCCCGGCTCAACCCGTCGTTTCCCTTCGAATCTCCCATGTTTCATCCATAACTGTAATGCAAAACAACATGGACTCAGCTAGGTATTACGGCATTTAAGCTGTACGAGTGTAATTAATTTACTCTGTGTTCGCTCTATAAAGAGCACGCAGTTCGTAAAATGAAAGCTATAATAATTTCACAATTTGTAAATAATTGCAAGAAAAACATTCTCAGCGATAAATTCCCCTCTACGAATGATGAATATCACGATCATGTTGATGATTTTAACGTCCGATTTTCCCTCACAACCACCCCCAGTAATTCCCGGTTTGGTTTGTCCCATGTTCCATAACAGGATTGATGGGTTTTCTAAATTTTGCTTTGGAAGTCGGAGTAGATCTTACTCAGTAATTCAGCCAGTTATTAGTTTCAACCTTGAGTTATATTAGTTTCTGAATGATTGATATTTGAGATATAGAGTTTCTGAAGTATTTATAACAATATATAGAATTATTAGCACTAAGAGGGTTTATTTCTATTATTGTTTTTGAGCCCTGATGAAGGAAATATATTTACCGAAAGCTCGGCTGAAAAGGGGTGAATACCTCGCACTGCGAGAATACAAGGGAGGCAACTCCAAAAACACAATTTTTGGGGAATCGCATTTAACCCACCATTTTTCCCAAAGTGAAAGCGCCTTAACCTGCTCTCTGCTGGCAACTAGAGCAGATAGGAATACGCACGTGAAGAGCTTGTCTTGAAGTATCTCACAATGGACCTAACTCAAACCCGGACTTTTGGAGTTACGCCCCTTGTATTCTTGCTGAATACACCTCGGGATACGGGATGATAATAATATACTGAATTAAAGCGGAAATTAACGGGAATAAGCAGCACTCAAAAGTAAACGGGGGAACGGTTGTAAGAGTCTGGACTGAGGTAAGATAGCGGAACAGGGCAAACCAGGTGTCGTCACGGCCATCTGCCGTACGAATTAATATCATAAATACATGATATTTCATGTAATCGATGTATGTTTTGCCACATATAGTATGTAAATTGTATAAATAGGTATATCATGTATTATAAATGTCTACATAGATCCAAGCTCTCCCCCTTTGGGCGCCTTGTGTATGACGGACTCCCCAACGACCCCTTATCCGTTCCCTGACCTCTGTATAAGTATGTATAGGTATACCGGGCGTCCCAGAAGTTATGGTCCACCAGTTTTCATTATTTTTGACGCTGAATCACGTGGTGAGGTCCTTTCTTCGATTTCGGGCTATGGCAGGATTAAAAATAAATTTCTCTCTTCTAAATTTTAAAAAATTTTGGAAAGAAGTTAGGTACTACTTTACTACTTTGATGTAAAAAAAAAAAAAAAAATCAAAAAGCTTCTCATCTAAAAACTTTTAAAAAAATCGAAAGTTACTTGTTACTTGTCTACAGGCAAAGCGAGGTAATTTCCAGCAGTTGCTGTGATTTTTTAATTTCATTATTATTATCTTAGTTTTTTATTACTACTTTTTTTCGGAGATTTTGTAACTTTTAATTTTTTTGGAAAATTTTGAGATGAGAAGCTTTTTGATTTTTGTTTTGTTTACATTAGAGTAGTAAAGTACCTACCTACTTTCCAATATTTTTTTAAATTTAGAAGTGAGGAATTAATTATTAATCTAGCCAGGTCCCCACCCAGCCCGTATTGCGAAAGGGTGAGGAAAATAAAAGTCCAAAAACATTATTTTTCCTTCTAAATTTGGAAAAATAACGATGAAATCAACGAAAGGACCTCACCACGTGATTCAGCGTCAAAAATAATGAAAAAAAAGTGCCACACTTGGGGTTAAAAAAAATTCACTTTTGCGCACCCTGGTCACTTTGCGCGCGAAAAGTACCAGTTGCACGCAATGAAAAAAATCGATTCGGGTATGAATTTCTCATGAAATTTGACGTAGAATCTGAATCTGCATTAAAAAATGGGGGTTCTCATTTGAAAAAACAAAGTTAGTGTCAATTGCGCACAATTGCGCGCAACTTTTTTGCGCAAAAGTATTTTTCCTAAATTCGTTACAAAAAATATGAAAAATGGCGTTGGGCCCATTTTATTACGTAATTAAATACGAAAATGCCCGGAGGGTGGACCATAACTTCTGGGACACCCGGTATAAGGCGCCTAGTGTAGTATATGTGTATTGTATAAACCACACCGCAGTGTGGTTTAGATGTATAGCTGCCCATAACCAGCTGTATAGATAAGAACCATTTTATGTTCTTATGTGTATAGTATATGCTATCCGCCATGGTCATATTATGGGAAGTATAAGTTGTACACCACTTGCACAACAGTATAGGTATAGTATATCGCCACAGTATAAAGGTATAGTGTATAGTATATGTGTATTGTATAAACCACACCGCAGCGTGGTTTAGATGTATAGCTGCCCATAACCAGCTGTATAGATAAGAACTATTTTATGTTCTTATGTGTATAGTATATGCTATCCGCCATGGTCATATTATGGGAAGTATAAGTTGTACACCACTTGCACAACAGTATAGGTATGGTATATTGCCACAGTATAAAGGTATAGTGTATAGTATATGTGTATAGTATAAGTTTATAGTATAAGTGTATAGTATATGTATATTGTATAAACCACACCGCAGCGTGGTTTAGATGTATAGCTGCCCATAACCAGCTGTATAGGTAAGAACTATTTTATGTTCTTATGTGTATAGTATATGCTATCCGCCATGGTCATTTTATGGGAAGTATAAGTTGTACACCACTTGCACAAAAGTATAGGTATAGTATAGTGCCACAGTATAAAGGTATAGTGTATATTATATGTGTATAGTATAAGTGTATAGTATAAGTGTATTGTATAAACCACACCGCAGCGTGGTTTAGATGTATAGCTGCCCATAACCAGCTGTATAGATAAGAACTATTTTATGTTCTCATGTGTATAGTATATGCCATCCGCCATGGTCATATTATGGGAAGTATAAGTTGTACACCACTTGCACAACAGTATAGGTATAGTATAGTGCCACAGTATAAAGGTATAGTGTGTTATTGGCTTCTGTATAAGCTACCACATGGTATATAAGGTATTGTGTGTTTGGTATAGAGTATAAGACAAGGGGAGAGCTTGCTGACACAGAAGGTATCGGTATAATCGATCGATCGAATAAGTATACTTAAGGTGTAATTACTCAGATACCTTCTCTTGTTGCCTCCAGGAGCACAACAAAAGCGTCGGCTCGCCTGTCTTGCTTCCCTCAGTGTGTCTTCCCCCACCACTCTACCTCTAGGAAGCCCCTCCTTCTCCTGGGTTTTACACCCTTACAAACTACTGTATTGTATATACTCTCGCTGTAGCGACACCAGGGGTGAAACGACGCTGCTCTGATTTAGTAATTTCAGGGAAATGAACTTGGTCCGTACTGTTTTATTTTCATTGAATTTACTAAAATGTACTTGTACTGGCTCTTATATTCCGATATATGAAATATCGAGATTGGGCTTTTAAACGGGGTGTGAACGGGGCAGTAGCGCTGACCTCTGCAGGCGGGCTTTGGAACTGTGTTGGGTGGTTACTTTGAAATCACCGTTCTGTGAAACGGGCGGGGAGTTCAAACACTCGCAATGCGACCTGATTGGCCCCGGTCAATTTTGAATTTTATGTCCCCGTTGTAGTGGAACATCTCTTTGCCACATCCGAATTTGCATCCTGACCGCCTTGCGTCCAATTTTCCTCCGTCCCAAAGAAACCATGTCAAATTTATAAACGCTCTTCTGCGGAAAATTAATGCTCTTTTGAACGAAGATTAGGCCTCTTTTGATTTCACATTCGTGTTTCTGATTTATCATCACAAACTCTTAAGTTTTTATAGGGAGCAAACGATTGGTCCTACAGAGCTGGGTAGTCTCATTCGAGTCTAAACATTCAGTACTATTTTAAATTGAAGGGAACCTGCATATCAAAAGTTTTTGAGCTTGGGCGTTTTGAATATGTCAGCCCTTATTTTTCAACCCTTGGAAGTGACCTACATTAACCAAAAGCTTCGGAGCACAACTCGACCCCAAATGGAGCCCATATATCAAATTTCATCAAAATCGGTCCATGGTAACTAGAGAAAATGCCGCGTACGGCGGACTGAAAGCCAAATTTGAATTCGCTACGTACCTTGAAACGTGAACAAACAAATTTTGAGAGAAAGTTAAATTTTTTTTGGAATTATTGAAAATAATAAACCAAATTTTGGACAAAATTTGGAATGACCCATTTATGTCTTAAAATACACAACTTCATTAGCTCGGGCTAAATCTAAATAAATGCTTAAGAATTTCGTTTTTATATGCCTGTAAGAAATGAAACGACGTGATTTTTAAAGGATCTATAAACAAGCTATTCAGTAAAAATTACCTTCATAAACTCTCATAGAAACATAATTCTCAATTAAATTAATTTGTATATAATTAGGTAAGTATTCATTCGTCGAACATAATTCCAGGAGCTCAAAGATTATTTGATTACGACACAGTCTGAAGAATCGGGCTCCTGACGAGCAATTTAAATGAAACATTCGAAAAAAGATAGGAAATTAGTAGTATACGATATAACGTGAATGGTATTTTTATCGAACACGGCTTTACCATTTGTCAATATAACCGTTAAATAAATTATTAGCCACGTACCATTATCATATTAGCAAATTTTCAAGGAAAATGGAGCTATTGCGATGACCTCAAAATTTTTAGAATGGGCTTTTTCGAAAAAACGTTTTCACTGAAATCCGTTCAGGAACATTTTGAAATGATCGCTGAAGTTTTTCCAAAAATCATGTGTAAATGTATATCAGTTTTTGGTTTATTATTTTCAATAATGAACCTTTGGAATCGACCAAGAAAAAAAAAATTAACACCCCCTCAAAAAATTTGATGGTTTACGTTTCAAGGTACGTAGAATCCAAAAAAGGTGCAAATTATTACACAAAGGTTTATTATTTTCTACATAGATCACTCGTCTGCAAAGAACACGGCTTTGCCATTGTTACTACCAAAAAACTTGAAAAAAAACATCGATCTCATTCCGGTCAGCTCAAATTTTAACGGAGGTTAGGCCTCTTTTGCGATTCACACTCGTTTTCTGATTTATTGTAAGTCAAACCTTTAAATTCAAGTAGGGAGCGAACGGTTTGTTCTACAGGGGATCCGCGTGGTCTCGAAAAATTCTGCAAATTCTATACTATCTTAAATTGATGGAAAAATAATACCTTTACATCAAAATTTTTTGAGTTAGGGCGTTTTCATAATTTCAAACCTTATTTTCAACCCTTAGAAGTTATATACATCAACCAAAATCTTCGGGGCACAACTAGACCTAAAATGAAGCCTACAAACCAAATTTCATCAAAATCGGTCAATGCTAAGTGGGGAAAGTGCCGCGGACGAACGGCCTAATTTTTATTCGATTTTTGGGTTCTACGTACCTTGAAACGTAAACCAACAAATTTTGAGGGGGTGTTAAACATTTTATTTCTTGGTCGGTTCCAAAGGTTCATTATTGAAAATAATAAACCAAAATCAAAATGACAATACCAAAACCGCGAAAAAAATTAAACATAATTGAAATTAACCTCCTTCCTTATTATGCTTCACTTAATATAATTGTTTACATGTTCGAAGTCGTTCTTGTCAGTGGGAGTTACTTTTTACTTTATTTGAGATGCGTTTTGTGAAGTTCTCAGAAAAAGTGCTCTCCTGTAAAATCACGTTTTTGGACCTTCTTGCCCCTGTTTCTCTGTAATGGTTGAAGTTTCGTGTTTCCCCGATTTTTCCTCGAAACTACTATAGTTGAACTCCACTTTAGCCGAATGGTTTCTCGAAATTTCAACAATAAGGTTTACAAATAATTTTTTGAAGTTGAAGAAATTAAGACAAAAACCTATTGTTAAGTAATGCATGCATTCCAGGGGACGTCCCATTGGATAAGCATCAAATCAGTTTAAACCAGTAACTGGTTTAAACCGATTTGATGCTTACCAACTGTTGGTAAGCGATAAAACTGTTCCACTGGATGTAATTTATTCAGTATTTCAGGCAATAAATAGTAGTCTCCCCCCACCCCCCCGTCGCAATTATCCACCATAACGTTTATATCATTTTTAGGACGTCCCACAGTAACACTTGGGCGTCCTTATGCGATCGATCTGGGGTGAAGGAAGACAACACTCAACAGAAAAAAAAATAACCACACAGTAATCTGTTTTAGACCATTCTGAATCCAAATCCGCGAAAAATACCATAGGTGTATGTCTGTGTGTGTGTGTGTGTGTGTGTATGTGTGTGTGTGTGTGTGTAACAAAATCTTGTGTACTCTGCACAGGCCTTAGTTCTCAACCGATTTTCCTGGTTCTTTTTTTGTTCGTCGCGGAAAACTATCTAGTTGTGCACTACGTCGCCGGAATTTCGAATTTTGCCTTTTAAGGGGGGGGAAAGGGGGGGTTAATGCTCGAAAAACGTGCGTTTTTGGGCATAATCTTGTGTACTCTGCCCAGGCCTTAGTTCTCAAACGATTTTCGTGGTTCTTTTTTCTTTTGACGCGTAATACTATCTAGTTGTGCACTACGGCGCCGGAATTTTGGATTTTGCTTTTTAAGAGGGGGAAAGGGGGGGTTAATGCTTAAAAAACGTGCGTTTGCGTGCATAATCTTGTAAACTCTGCCCAGGCCTCAATTTCCAACCGATTTGCGTGTTTCTTTTTTTGTTTGACTCAAATAACTTCCGAGTTGTACATGATTTTACCAGAATACCAAAATTCGCAAGGGGAGGGGGTGAGTGGGGGGATAATATTCACAAAATATCCGATTTTTCAATATTTTGGTTCCTTTACTACTTACTAGTTGTACCCAAGCTTTGAAATTGAGGAAAAATTCTCATTATACCTCCGAATTTTCATAAATTATTCTCTGTACCACCATGGAATTAATAGTGGTGCCACCATGGTGCCATGATGCCATAAACCGCTTATTTCGTGGTTTTTTTTTTGTGTTTCACCTTGAATACGGATGTGAAATTCGACGGACTGCCTACCAAAACTAACAGATGAAAGTTCAATGTTACGACGTATTTCCGCTTTGGTGCCAGACTGGCACCATTGGTGGCGTTGTGGAGGTGGGGGGGGGGGGTGAACTCGAATTCGCATGTTGGGTATCGTAGATCATGGATTTTAAAATGCTCTTCAGATTCGAGGCTCCCATGCCGCTAGAAATGTTATGGTGGATAAAGGTGAGGGGGGGGGGTCAGTATTTCTTGCCTAAAGTAATAAATAAATTACATCGAGTGAAACAGTTTCATCACTTAACAACTGGTTAAACTGATCCAATACTCATCCAATGGGACGTCCCCTGGAATGCATGCATTACTAAACAATATGTTTACGTTGAACTTTCATCTATTAGTTATGGTAGGCAGTTCGTCGAAGTTCACATCCATATTCAAGGTGAAACACAAAAACAAATCATTTTCCTTGAAAATTTGCTAAAAACACGAAATATGCGGTTTATGGTGCTCTGGCACCACTATAAGTTCCATGGTGGTAAAGAGAATAATTCATAAAAATCCGGAGTATAATGAGAATTTTTCCTCAATTTCAAAGGTTGGGTACAATTAGTAAGCTGTAAAGGAAACGAAATATTAAAAAATCGGATGTTTTGTGAATATTATCCCCCCAATCACCCCCCCCCCCCATGCTGATCTTGATACTCTGGTGAAATAGTGTGTAATTTGGAAGATTTCTGAGTCGAACAAGAAAAGAAACGCGCAAATTGGTTGGAAATTGAGGCCTGGTAGAGTTTACAAGATTATGCCCATAAACGCACACACAGACATACACCTATGATTTTTTTTCGCAATATTTTTCCTTGGTCGATTCCAAAGGTTCATTATTGAAAATAATAAACCAAAATCTGAATCTCCCCAAAAATCATGATTTTTAAAAATAATTCGGCGTTTCAAAGCTTTTTTGAACAACATCGGTTTCATTCTGTACGTTGATCTGTCCAAGGTAAAACCTATTAGACCTACCTACTCTGATTATTATATTGGTCAGTTTTCCTTCAGAAGCCAGGTAGCCGTTTCCAAGGGTCGGACCGCTTCTAACCCATTCTTCCATCGGAGAATAGAATCCTCGTGGAGGGAGGCTAATCATTAGCCAGTATGGCCGGCAGTATCTAAGCCCTGTTCCCGAGGAAAACGGACAGAATTCACCAATTAGCGTTATCATGTGAATAAAACCTCTCACCACTCAACTGAAAAGCAAACAGGTAGAAATTCCCTTACATAGTAACCTGGTTTCAACACGGACCAGGGGCACTCTTTATGGCAATCCGGAAGCCCTACCCCTAGAATTAGGTAAGCCGGTTTTCATAACCAGATACCAAATATTCATTAATCATTCAGGGTTCCAAATTTTAGTCAAACTAGTAGTAATAAGTCAGTCAGTAAACTTCCCATAGTAAATTCAATTAAAACTTAGAATTCAGTATTGGAATTATTAACATAACAACTATCTAAACATTCATTTGCCTTTTTCTTGTCTCTCATTACGAGTAAATTATGAGAGAATGTAAATTCAAGATAACAGATAAGGTTATAGAAAAAATAAATTATTTACAAAAAGTTGTATTTTATGGTTTTTCTTACATATAAAATGAACATAACCATTCCCAATATTTAATTGATAATAGGGTTGACCAAAAGCGTTATAAAAATCGAAAGTTCAACATTTTAAAACACAGTCAATGGAACAATTGTTTCTCTTACAAGATATTGGAAGTACCTCGGAACCAAGTCAGTTTTCACAACATTACAACTGATAAATTGTCCTGATTATTTCCACCACGAGAGAAGGATGCTGTTTTAGGGATTTCCACTCTTCTGAAGAAAGCAACATTGACAAGTTTTCCACTATCAGATTGATAGCTGCGGATTTCAGTCTTTTGGCTTCAACTTCGTGGGCCTGAGCCAGGAGACTCGCGGCGTTGGATATTCGCAGTTTTTTGATCAAATTGGATTCGCATTTTCTGATCAATTGGTCTCGAAGTTTGTACTTGTTGGCCGCTGAGAGGATCTGGTGCAGAACGGAATCAGCTTCGGGCGTCTCCCTCGTCATATACATGAGGCATAGAAGTTCTTTGAAGACAGCAGGGCTGATGTCGTCCAAATGGTATTCGGGCAAGTTAGTTTCAAGTTTGTCAGCCAAAACTGCACTTTGCTCGCTCAGAATCACCTTATGGGCTTCAAACGTTTCTCCTTCGACGACTATTTTAGCATCGAGGTGTCTTTTCGTTTTAAGGAGAGAAGCCACGACGTGTTCAGAAGGCTCTTCTTCTTTAGTCGTCTGAAATTCAACTCTGAATTCTATGCGCGATTGATGAACAAGCGGCTTGATTCCACCAACTAGAATGTGATCCCTTTTTTCTGTGGTCAAACTCATCAGGACGCCCTTTCCTTCAACTTTGTTCGTCGAGTCTTGATAAGTTAACCATACGCAGACGTACGGGGGCGGTAGGAGCAGTCCAGTGTACTTCAAGGTGATCCAAACATTATTCTTGATGCCAATGAGTTCACTTATTTCGTCTTTTCTGCGCTGGTAATGCAGTCTCCAAGTCGTCATACGACCATTCAATGGGACACTGAACTGTGGAGAACTGATCTCCGTAGGGCTTCCTGCCTTGAAATTATACGGGATCGACCAATCACAAACCAGACCACGAACCGAAACGCGACCAAATTCACGTTGTCCTCCGTTGTGAGGAATCACCATAGGTTTCTTTTCGACCAAAAGTTGTCTTAAAACCGTCGTCATGAGGTCGAAATTCCCGGAGATTTCAGACCATCCTTCTGATTCAATAACAAGTTTCAAGTTGTCACGAATGAATGCAATTATCTTCTGTTTCAGCACGTCTACCCGCACCAAATCAACACACGCCAAATAACGAGCAGCATTCATGACGTTCAAAGTTTTCAACAACGATTTGCCACATAACTCAGCAAGATCGTTCAACTCGTACTTGTCAGCACAAACGATGAGTTTTGCGGCATGATCGTCAATTTTCTGGACATTGTCAGTGTAGATGTACTCCAGAAGAAGCTCAAAAACGTATTTTTCGACGTCTTTTTCAATGGCTTCTTTCTCAATGCATTCCTTCATAGGAGTTGTGAACATAGCGGCAAAATAAGGACTTCTCAATGCTAAGAACATTCTATGAACTTCAAACCGTTTGTCTTCGACGACGATGGTGAAATCTGTGTATTCTTTGTTCTTCATCATGTCGTAGAATCCGTGAAGAATCGCCTGGGTTGAAGACAATTTAAGGGAAGGATCTTTTTTGTCTTCTACGTTGGGATCTTTTCTGTCAGAAGATTCCGAGATCTTTCTTTTTTTTGGCCTTGGAATATGAGTTGAGGCCGAGGGGCAGTCAAATTGTTGGAAAAAATCATAGGCCATCATGGTGTTCATTATGATGGAAGAGTCTTTTGAACTATTTTGGGCTTGTTTGAGATGCTATTCCAACCTTCAAAATCGTAGGATTTGATATAAGGTTTTAATTAGTTTACATACCGAAATAAATGGGCATTTGGTGGTACTCCATGAAGGTTTTGTCGTTGAGGTGACTCTGGAAGAAGAGAAGTGTCACAGATGCGGCCGAGCTGTCCCAAGCGAACGTCAAGATCGGATTCTATGGAATGATATGGCAACATATACAAAATAACATCAGCAAGAAGCACTCAGCTTGAGCCACGTTGGGGAACTGAGGTTGGGGATGCGGTGTGACTAAAGTGGGGCATCGATATCGATAATATCGAAACATCGATGTTTTGCTCGTAATATCGATGTTTTTAACATCGATGTTTTACATTCGATGTTTGAAAAACATCGATGTTTCGGTCCGATGATATCGATATCTCGACCATCTGATGGTCTGATAACATCGTTTGTCCTACTAGGTACTGCAAGGGAACCAGACAAAATCCAATTTCAGACCAGATAACTTCATTGAATTTACTTGGAATTTGAATAAAATCTCCTACCTTTCAATTGTTGTGATCAGCTACCTCTCCGCATTAAATGCCCGAGAATCTGTTAAGCATCCGATTTGCTTCCGAGTCTACCAAGGTAGCGGAAGCTTTGTTTTCACTTTTCAAGGACGAAAAAAAAAGTTCTCCAAAATCAAAATTTTCACTCGCGTTTTGCGTTTTAGACCTTTCTGAACAATTTTGGTTCCGTGTCTGTCTGTCTGTCCGTCTGTCATGAATTCCTTGTAACGCGCATAACTATACGAAGTTATCGTCTGATTTTCGTGAAATTTTCAGGGATTTTGCGGATTGGTGTGTAGACGGTCCCCTATGAAAATCATCATCCTCGGACTGATAGAAGCGACTGCGCATGCGCAAACGTGAATTCCTTGTAACGGCCATAACTTCTACATTTACCATCCGATTTCCATGAAATTTTCAGGGATGTTACAGATTAGTATTTAGATGGTCCCCAATGACAATCAAGGCCTTAAAATTTACAGAAGCCTCTGCGCATGCGCATACGTAAAATCCTTGTAACAGCCATAACATTTACATTTTGGTTTATTATTTTCAATGATGAACCTTTGGAATCGACCAAGAAATTTTTTTTTTTAACACCCCCTCAAAATTTGATGGTTTACGTTTCAAGGTACGTAGAATCCAAAAATCGAATAAAAATTTGGCCGTCCGTCCGCCGTACGCGGCGCTTTTGCCACTTAGCATTGACCGATTTTGATGAAATTTGGTATTTAGGCTCCATTTGGGGTCTAGTTGTGCCCCGAAGCTTTTGGTTGATGTAGGTCACTTCTAAAGGTTCCAAAATCAATTTTGAAAACGCCCTAACTCAAAAAATTTTGATATAAAGGTATTGTTTTTCCTTCAATTTAAGATTCTATAGAATTTTTTGAGACCACGCGGAGTTCTGTAGGACAAACCGTTCGCTCCCCACGAAAATTTAAGGGTTTATATTGAAATATATTGTGAAGAAACACAACACAAATGAGATAATCAACAAGTGTAATGAACCCTATTCCAATTCACAAACACAACAACCAACTTTTCTATCTCGTCAACAACTAACAAAACTCGGATCAAACATGTGTGCAGGGATCAGTGTAGTTGCCTACCCTGCCCCACTGCACCCTTGCGACACTGCCCTCCTCTTGTCACAAAGACCTGTCCTCAGGTCGAAGATCCGCCTTCCCCAAGCGATTGGCATGTAGGCGACGTACTTTCTTGCCCATCTTCACGTCAAAAAGAACGTCATTGTAGCGTTTCTTGATAACCCAGGGTCCGGTCCAGATTGGTTGTAGCTTTGGCGAAAGTCCTCTAGTTCGCCTTGGTTCATAAACCCATACCCAGTCAACTTCCTTAAACTGAGGCATCTTTGATCGGCGGTCGAACGCCTCTTTCTGAGTGCGCATCTTCAGCTGAGCTTCCTCCTTAGCAAACTTCCTTACCTCTTCGAGTTGTTCCCGCAGTTTCAAGGCGTACGACGTATTCAAAACTTTGGGTTGGCAAGGAGGACGAACCAGATTTTCTCTGCCATATATTATTTGCGCTGGGGAGAATCCTGTGGTACTATGCGGGGTTGAACGGTATGCAAGTAGGAATAGGGGATCTTTTCATCCCAATTTCTCTGGTTATCACCCACAAACATAGCTATGTTATATTGGGTAAGTTGATGTGACACAAACAACAGATCGAGGTAGACCGATTTTATTATCGATTGGTAGTTTAACATAAACAGGTCCAAGTTCAACTGATATGACACTTAGTCAATGTGTAATTATAGGAAGTTTAGGTCACTTGATTTAAAACAATTTACAATTGTAAAGGTTAGAGTTTAAATGAATTTAATTAGGATATTGTCCCTGACTAAGTTATTGCTACTAGGATGATCTCCGAGGGAGAGTATGACTTTACTAATTATGGTAGTTGCGTGGTTGACCAAGAGCGAAAGGAAATGGTTTACTGTTAGAATTTATGTTACTTGAATAAAAGTATTCTCATGACCTGAGTATTGCTTTATGACTATATTCTAATCTCTCTCTTGAACGTTATGGAAAACTCTAATTGATGAGGCAAGGGACCTCCAGGTAGAAAGGTATCTTGGACCAAAGGTTCAGAGGATAATTGATTCTACCTAGGGGGTTCCTAGGGTTGCTGCCACCACCTGGGTCCGTTATTGACCTCAGGGAAAAACCCAAGCTATTTAAGTGCAAGATACCTGAGTCCAACAAAGTTGGAAAAGGGTTGAAATCCTGAAATAAGGAACACAGATTTGAAAAACACGTAGGGTTTTTATTCAGGAAAGTGTATAAGATTATTACCGTGAAGCGGATTTATGTTGGTTCAGAAGGAACCAACTGCAAGATAATAAAATGTACTTGAAAATATAATCTCAATATAATGCACACTTGTCTTGAAAATGTAATTTGTTTTATTTGCAATATTTTGCTTCTTGACGAAATAATACTTGACGAAATAATGACTTAGAACTTGACTTTGTTGACTTTGTACATAATATGTATAAATATTATTAATACATTACATTATTATTAATACATAATATTTACATTACATACATTTACATTACATTATATATTTACATACATTTACATTACATAATATTATTAATACATAATACATAATACAAATATTAATAAACATAGTAAAATAAGTCGTATATTATACGACTTATTTTACTATGTTTATTAATATTTGTTACTTGTTACTTTGACTGACTGAATTACAACTTCTTTCATACAAGACTTCTACAATTACAACTTCGATTTACTTTACTGTTTCGTTACAATCACTATTTCTCTATTACTTTACTTCTATTACAGGGCGTTATTTACTGAGGGGTTTTTTGCCAGATTTTGTTAAGTGAAAGCGCTTACGTGGTGTTGAGGGAATGGTGCTCACCCTTAGCCTAGCTTGGATCCAGATGTGATCTCCGTGTGGATCTGGTATATTGCGTCCAGGGCCTCTTCTTCGTAATGCTTGTAGGGGATGCCTGGGATCGGGGCAGACTTGCCTCGGTCCGGGTTCGAACGGCGTACCGGTTCTCGTGGCGATATGGAGAATTGGCGGCAGAATACCCCAGATGTAGTTCCTGCGTGTCGCAAGAGCCGACTAAATGGTGCTTATTCTTTTTCCCAGGTTTCAGAAGGATATAGGAACAGGAAAAAAAAACTTTTTCACAGGTTGGAATTGAAGGTGAATGGAATCATCAATAGAGCAATAGAGGACTTCTGTTCATGGTGGTCGTTAAAATGAGGTTTTGAAATGTTTAGTTTTGTGTGATGATTCATTTTCCAACTTTAAGGTTTCGAGATGATAGAATTAGTGTTGTTATTAGAAAAAGCAGCAGTGAGATTTCGTAGGAGGAACTGATCATTTTCTAGGAGATTCTTCCAAGACTTTACTAGTCTCGTGAGTCTATCATTAAACGCGTCATCATACTCATCATCGAAAGTTCTCCAAGATTCTCGGAAAATGATTGTTCGATATTGAAGCTACACTGCAGCTGAGATTAATCTTTAGAGTCGAGCTCAGCTGCAGGGGACAGGAGAATACCCCAGATGTAGTTCCTGCTTGTCGTAAGAGCCGACTAAAGGGTGGTTCTTCTGTTTCTCAGGTTTCAGAAGGATATAGAAACTGAAAAAAAAAACTTTTTTCACAGGAAAGAATTCAAGGTGAATGGAATTATCAGAAGAGTGGTAGAGGACTTCTCTTCAATGGTGTTAGTTAATATGAGGTTTTGAGATGATTAGTTTTGTGTGATGATTAATTTTATAACTCTAAGGTTTCGAGATGATAGGATTAGTGTTGTTATTAGGAAGGACAGCAGTGATATTTCGTAGGAGAAACAGGTCATTTCCAAGGAGACTCTTCCAGGACTTTAGTAGCCTGGTGAATCAATTAATAAACGCGTCATCATACTCATCACCAAATGTTCGTCAAGCTTCTCTAGAAATGTCTGTTCGATATTGAACCTACACTGCAGCTGAGTCTAATGATTCAAATTGAGCCGAGCTGCGGGGGGCAGGAGAATACCCCAGATGTAGTCCCAGCGTGTCGTAAAGCCGACTAAAAGAGTGGTTATTCTGTTTCTAAGGTTTCAGAAGGATATAGAAACTGAAAAAATAACCTTCTCCACAGGAAAGAATTCAAGGTGAATGGAATTATCAGAAGAGCGGTAGAGGACTCCTCTTCGATGATGTTCGTTAAAATGAGGTTTTGAGATGTTTAGTTTTGTGTGATGATTAATTTTTCAACTTCAAGGTTTTGAGATGATAGGAGTAGCGTTGTTAGTAGGTAGGGCAGCAATGAAATTTCGTAGGAGATACTTCCAGGATTTTATTAGTCTCGTGAGTTCAATAATAAACGCGCCATCATACTCATCATGGAAAGTTCTCCAAGCTTCTCGGAAAATGATTTTTCGATATTGGGCTAAACTGGTCATTCCTTAAGAGATTCTTCTAGGACTCTATTAGTCTGATGAGTCTATTATTAAACGAGTCATCATACTCATCATGAAAAGTTCTTCAAGCTTCTCGGAAAATGATTGTTCGATATTCGATATTAAAATTGAGCCCCGCTGCGGGGGCAGGAGAATACTCCAGACGTAGTCCCTGTGTGTCAAAAGAGCCGACAAAAAAGGGTTATTATTCTGTTTCTCAGGTTTCAGAAGGATATAGAAACTGGAAAAAAACCTATTTCACAGGACAGAATTCAAGGTGATTGGAATTATCAGAAGAGCGGTAGAGGACTCCTCTTCAAAGGTTTTCGTTGAAATGAGGTTTTGAAATGTTTAGTTTTGTGTGATGATTCATTTTTCAACTTTAAGGTTTTGAGATGATAGGAGTAGCGTCGTTAGTAGATAGGGAAGCAGTGAGATTTTGTAGGAGGAACAGATCATTTCCTAGAAGATTCTTCCAGGATTTTATTAGTCTCGTGAGTGCATTAATAAACGGGTCATCATACTCATCATCGAAAGTTCTTCAAGCTTCTCGGAAAATCATTGTTCGATATTGAAGCTACACTGCAGCTGAGATTAATCATTAAAGTCGAGCCCTGCTGTGGGGGGCAGGAGACCACCGACAGACCACCACAGACGTAGTCCCTGCTTGTCGTAGGAGCCGACTAAAAGGGTGGTTATTCAGTTTCTCAGGTTTCAGAAGGATATAGAAACTGAAAAAAAAAGTTCTTCACAGGTCAGAATTCAAGGTAAATGGAATCGTCAGAAGAGAAATAGAGGCCTCCTCTCCAATGGTGGCTTTTGAAATGTTTAGTTTTGTGTGATGATTCATTTTTCAACTTTAAGGTTTTGAGATGCTAGGATTGGCGTTGTATTTAGGAAGATTATCAATGGACCACAGTGGACTTCCGAAAACTTTAAGGCATTTTGTAGGCGTAACAATGTTAGGCATGTGTTGACTACACCTTACCATCCTAGATCCATCGGGCTAGCAGAAAGAATGGTCAGAATCTTCAAGCACCGGTATGGATCAAGTAGGAGTAGTGAACAGGACCTGCGGACTCGGCTTAACCAGTTTTTGTTTTCATACAGGATAACTAGCCATAAGACTACAACACGAACGCCTGCAGAATTGTTGTTAGGGAGACAGCTGAGAACCAGAATCACTTTGTTAAAGCCAGACCTGGCAGGAAGATTGGATGAAGAAATGGTCAAACAAAAGCTGCAGCACGATCGAATTCCACTGAAGGAATTTCTTGAGGGGGAAAAGGTGTGGGTGAAACGTCGAAGAGAGGGCAAGACGTTTTCAGACGCCACAGTGAAGAAGAAAATGTTGGAAAGTTTATCAACGACCTAAGAGCGTTAGCTGGCAAATGTCAATTCGGCGCATCCCTAGAAGAGCGTGTGAGAGATCAAATCATCGTAGGTATCAAAGTACGTGGCAATGTGAATTTTTAAAAGCTTTCCCTAGCAATGACCATACATTAGCAGAAGTTGAATCTTTGGCTATTCGCCTTGAAAGAGGTAGGTTAGAGCAGAAACGGTTGGAGAACATGATGGAGAAGAAGCTTACGATCAATAAAATTAAGGAAAACTTTATAAAACTTGATAAACTTTCCAACATCTTCTTCTTCTGACCTACTTCGCTTGGCAAATGTGACTCGATCTGTTGTAACAGTGTAGTGTTTATTGTAAAATTTATTGATGACTCCAATCAATTCGTGATATGATTGTTCTGTTACCGAGGCTGGTCTAAAATAATCTATCAACATTTTGAATGCTTGATCACCTATTTTCGTGAGCAACAAATCCCTCCGATCTTCCTCACCTGTAATCCTAGCTATCTTCAATTCCAATACAAAATAGGGTAGATAGTACTCCCAAGTTTGATTTTTAGGATTGAACGGCCTTATGTCGATCTTCATTCTATTCAACGATCTTACGTCAGGATGGTCATCTCCTCCTGTGCCATGATCCTCTGGTACGTCCCCTTGACGTGACCCCCGACCTCTTCTACTCATACCTAATCAACTTTTCTCCTCGTACGCCAATGAAATATCTCTCTAGAGTAATATTGATTAGCCGAGATTTGATGTGAGAATGAATGTATTTCATGAAACTATGATGCTCAATATGATTGGGTAATAACATAACAACAAACTATAACTTATGATGCAACACCAAGCACACAATGTATTTATACGTATCAGTAAGTGATATGAACCGTACCTAACCGGTAAAAACAGTGACTGATAAGAATCATAGATACCTAAGGAATAATCAGACCTCATTTGCTATTTCTTCAACATGAAATAACCACGAACTATGGATCAAATACCTCGAAAAACGGCAACCTTTCACAAATCGCGGTTTTTCTCCAACCCGGAAAACCCCTGTTTTTCGTCATTTAGATACCTGTTTCTCGGCAACCAATAGAGCTGGCAACTTGATTTTTTTTTAAATTGTCGAGAGATGTTTATTACAGTCACTGAACAAGTTTGGACGAAAAACTCCCAACAGAATCATGGCTAGAATTAAAAAATCATAAACATGAAAAACAAGTGGGTGTGGCACATAGCTTCCTCGTATCCATAACCCGATTATATAGATGATCCGAAGCATAGTTGTTAATCTCAAAACACCAATCACTAAGTACCTTTCGCTACTCTCATAGGGGACCATCTACACGCTAATCTGGACAATCCTAGGAAATTTCATCAAATTCGGATGAAAAATGTAAATGTTATGGCTGTTACAAGTATTTTACGTATGCGCATGCGCAAAGGCTTCTGTGAATTTTAAGGCATCGATTTTCATTGGGGATCATCTACAACCTAAACCGCGTAATCCCTAAAAATTCCTGTTACGAGGAATTCACGTTTGCGCATGCGCAGCGGCTACTATCAGTCCGGGGGTGATGATTTTTATAGGAGACTATTTACAACCTAATCTGCATAGTCACTGAAAATTGCATCGCAAACGGGTAGAAAATGTGGAAGTTATGGCCGTTACAAGGAAATTCACGTTTGCGCATGTGCAGTGGCCACTCTCATTTCGAAAGTGATGATTTTCATAGAGAACCATCTAAACACCAATCTGTAACATCCCTGAAAATTTCATTGAAATCGGACGGAAAATGTGGAAGTTATGGCTGTTACAAGGAATTCACGTTTGCGCATGCGCAGCGGCTACTATCAGTCCGGGAGTGATGATTTTTATAGGGGACCATCTACAACCCAATCTGCATAATCCCTGAAACTTTCATCGAAATCAGGTGAGAAATGTGGAAGTTATGGCCGTTATTTTATTTTTTTTTTTTTTTATTATTATTTTTTTTTTATAATCTCCCCTCAAAGACTAAAGGTCTCTCTGACGGAGGGGGCACGCCATAAAACAAAATAAATAAATAAATCAAATATAATGGGGAGAACGCCCAGGACTCACCCGACGCCGGCCCTAGGGATGAGGGAAGATGAGGAAGGTGGGGGTGGGAGAGAGGGATGAAGGGAAGTGCCTCTATAAAAAGACCACCAGTTCAGATATGAGCCGAGCAGGACGGCTCATCACACGGACGGTTCATCTTTGCGCATGAGCAGTGGCTACTATAAGTCGGAAGGTGATGATTTTCATAGGGGACCATCTAAATACTAATCTGTAACATTCCTGTAAATTTCATTGAAATCGGATGGAAAATGTAGAAGTTATGGCCGTTATAAGGAATTCACGTTTGCGCATGCGAAGTCGCTTCTATCAGTCCGGGGATGATGATTTTCATAGGGGACCGTTTACCTACACAACAACCCGCACAATCCCTGAAAATTTCATAGAAATCGGACAATAACTTCGTATAGTTATGCGCGTTACAAGGAATTCATGACAGACAGACACACAGACACGAAACCAAAATTGTTCAGAAAGGTCTAAAACGCAAAACGCGAGTGAAAATTTTGATTTTGGAGAACTTTTTTTTTCGTCCTTGAAAAGTGAAAACAAAGCTTCCGCTACCTTGGTAGACTCGAAAGCAATATGAAAAAAACTGTTTTGCTATATTGTCTCTAGATAAAATAATATTTTTGCAAAAGAGTTGAAACTCGCTCAGTAGTTATAGGAAGAGTAGATAAAGAATTTAAAAAAAAGTATGAAGATATCATGAATATATCCAGAGAGAAACAGGTACAGTGCTACGATTGAAAGAAAGCGGCTGGCCGATTTCCCCCAGGGTATACCTCCTAACATAGACACCTGTTCCAAAATCTTTGGTAGCCTGGTGAGTCAGACGGGGAAAGGGTCGAGCTTCTGTACCTTAGACCTTCGTAATCCGGGTACTATCAAGTCATAATGAGGTGCGTTCAGGCTGGGGAAACCCCAAGCCTCTGTATCTTAAACCTCGAGTCTTGATGATTTAAATAGCCTTTCGAAGAAGTGACCTACATCAACCAAAATCTTCGGAGCACAACTGGACCCCAAATGGAGCCCACATGCCAAATTCAAAAAATAACTCAAAAAATTTGTATTTAAAGGTATTGTTTTTCCATCAATTTAAGAATTTGAGATTTTTTTGAGACCACCCGGAGCTCTGTAGGACAAACCGTTCGCACCCTACGATAATTTAAGATTTGGACTTACGATAAATCAGAAACACGAGTGTGAATCGCAAAAGAGGCCTCATCTTCGTTCAAATTTTAGCAGACCAAAATGCGATAGATGTTTTTCTTCAAGTTAGTTGGTGTTAACAATGGCAAAGCCGTGTTCTTGGCAGACGAGTGATCTATATAGAAAAATAATAAACCTTTGTGTAACAATTTGTAGCGTTTTTGAATTCGAATTACCTTGAAACGTAATAAGTATAACAAATTTTGAGGGGGAGTTAACATTTTTTTGGTCGATTCCAAAGGTTCATTATTGAAAATAATAAACCAAAAAAATTAGTCAGTCAAAATTTTCGAAATTCTCCCGTAATAAACAACGCTATCGAGGTGCACATCGAGATTGACGCGAAAAAACTGGATTCTTTAGGCATTTATCGCTTCTTAGTCGACCAAGTATTTCATTTTTATTTCTTTGCAAGGATTATAATAAGCCAAATATTAAGACCAAGTACAAGACCAAGTATTTCATTTTCATTTCTTTTCAAGGATTATAATAAGAATACCTCCAAGATCAAATTTTCACTCGAATTTCACGTTTTAGACCTTCTTGAACAATTTTGGATCCGTTTCTGTTTATCAAACAGGTCTGTGTATCTGCAAATCCTTCTAAAATGCAAAAGTAATACGATGGTACTGTCCGATTTCGGGGAACTGGAAAATTTCAGCGATTTTACAGTTTTTTTAAAACCACAATTTTTTAGGTTTATTCTTTGCCCATGAGAATAGCGCACGAGGGGCTCAACGGAAAAATTCTACTCTATGGGGTAGTATTGAGATGTGATGATCACATGATCACCTCTTTTCAAGGGTAATAATCAGTTTTCGTTAAATTTGGATAAACTTCATAAAATGACGCTTTGAAACAGAAAAATAAGGATTTTCATTTTTTAAAACCTTTAAAACTGACAAACCGTTGGCAAGCTCAGATCTTGGGATAGTTTTTGCCGTTGAGTGCACCTCGATAGCGCTATTTAATACGAGGGAGTCATTATCTTGAAATAATCAATATAAAATGAAGGTTTCCGAAAATAATGGGGGTGCTCCTCATTTTGTTTTAAATTTTTAGTCTAAACAAGATCTCATTCTGAGAATTTTGGCACCGACCGCGACCTTCTAGCGTGAGAAGACCTTTTTCCACGATTTTTCAGTTTCGAATGTTTATGACGTCACAGTGGGCTGGGGGTCCCGCCCAGGCAAAAGAGGCGCGTGACGTCATAAACATTCGAAAATTTAAAATTCGTAGAAAAAGGTCTTCTCACGCTAGAAGGTCGTGGTTGGTGCTAAAATTCTCAGAATGAAGTCTTGTTTAGATTAAAAATAACAATAAACAGTTTTTCCGACCCACGCGCACACCCCATTATAAATTTTGGCTTTGACTTTTTTTCAATTTCACAAATGGTTTCCAAAAATTGGGATTTCCACAAAACGGATAAGAAATCCAACGCTCTTTCCAACGGTGTAATCAGATTTGAATTTGCATGAGAAATAAGGGAGTTATGACTTAGTGCCACAAGATCGAAAACACGAAAAAAGTTCATTTGCAGAAATAAGGAGTTGAGGAGGATTCATTGGGAAATTTGGATGCTGGTTGCTAATGAAAAACGGATAGGAAATTTAACGCTGTTTTTCAGCGTTGTAATCAGGTTTGAATTTGCATGAGAAATAAGGGAGTTATGTTAATTGGTAAGAGGCATTTTTGTTGAAAATTAGTTGTAGTGCTGACCCTTGAAGTGTGATCCATCTCAATAGTAGATATTCTGTATATAATTGGGAACCACTGCCTGGAAGTGAATCCCGAAACCCTGGGGCCGACCACGAACGGTCTGTAATAAACACACCTTCCACGGGAGTATGCCTGTTGACCCCTGCCGGTTCAAAATGAAACGGGCGGAGGAGAAAGTGCGAGGTTCCCCTTTCCGCGTTGTCACTGTTGATCCCGGTGGCCTACCATTCTGTGACCATAGCGAGGTGGGCGAGGCCTTCTGTGAGTGGCTGTTGGAGAAACCAACGAATGAACCCAAATGTCAAGACTACGCGGAATACTTGCACGACAACTACGTTTCGGATGAGTCTCTATTTCCCCCGACACTTTGGGCGCATAAGACTGCTGAGTTGACCCTGACCACGAATGCCTGCGAAAATTTCCATTCCCAATTCAACAAGGAGTTTAACCCTCCAGTGGTAGACCTAATCTCATCTCGCAAAAGGTAGACCCAGGAGCGCGGCGCTCTTTCGGTATTTCCTCCCGAAAAAATCAATATTTATCATATTTTTTTAATGTTTTTGGTCAGAGTGTGATACTCAACTCATCTACTGGTGTATCTAAAAGTGTTCAATGAAAAACATATTGGTAAAAAAAAGTTTTTCAAAAAATTGAACTCAGGAATACGTATTGGTAAAAATAGGTTCCTTTTGCTCAACTCTGAAATACAAATAACTGAGCAATTAAAATGTGACTAATCAAAGCCGTTTCAGTCAGATGCACGTTCTGCCTTTTCGACAGAATCTTCCTGCAGCCACTTCTTGGGGTCAGAAGAGCGCTCAGACTTAGGAGCTATCTGACACATTCACGTTTTAGTGCAAGAAACCAATCCATAATAACCCTGAGGGGGTTTGGGGACTGTGAGGAGGGTACGGTCCTGCGTAGAGGTGGTTTCTAGGAGGGAACTGTGAATCATAGCCCTCAGGATAGCCACTGTGAACCACAGTATTCGAAAAATGGGCTGAAGGAGCGCCGCGCTCCGGGGTCTACCACTGAAGGGTTAATAACTCCCACCCCAACATCTACCAAGCACTGGAAGTGCTGCTCGAGGTGCAGGCTGATGTGTATGCGAAAAACATTAACTGTGTGTTTTGTTTTTTTGGTTTTGTTTGTTCGTTGATTTTTTATTTTTATATTTTTGACATAATGACGGCAGACCACACAAAGTCTGTGAAAGTCTTTTAACTAATTCTTTTAGTCTTTTAACAGTTTTTAACGCTGGGGGTCAACCGTGATTAGGGGATCAATCGTGACATCCCACTATTGAATCCGACCGGGGATCAACCGTTCATGCCCGGGGATCAAACGTCTTTTTTTTTCATCGCTGGGGGTCAACCGGAAGACCTCCCCTTCCACTTCGTCAGTGGTCAACACCCTCGGTCTCATTTTTCCCTGGCGCAAGTGACAGGTAGAAAAAGGACGACGTTTTTGGAACTGTAATACACATGGACACCTGACCAAGCCAGCCGCTTTCTTTCAATCGTAACACTGTACATGAAAAAGTATTAGATTAGTACCAACTCATGAACCCCCTTAAGACTTAAAAAGAGATGTCTTTTAAATTTCCCTCATTAATTCAAGCTGCATGAATGGACTTTTTTTTAAAACATTAATCATCATCATTACTTCGCGAGGTAAGAAATAAACGTCACAACTCACAGGTCTAGAAGTATACCTACCTATTACAATGTATCAGTGTGAAGCGTTGACACTTTCCCCATTTTTTTCTACGGTATTTTTTAAAATGATTTTCGTGACTCATTGTTGAGATAAATCGGTACTTAAATTTATCCTATGAACGAAAGCTCGTTCAATTTATAAGATAAACTCTTTTCCGTCTATTCAATCGTCTTGTGCCCAGCAATTTGTGCTCAGACTGACACTTCACTCTAACTTCGAATATAAATTGTGGAACCATTCACTAGAGCCTTGAAGTGTTGAAGTAACGGTTTATTGCTGAGGGACCTTATAGCTGAGGACCTTAATAGCGGCCACGTGCGACCATGTTCCTTCTAATCAGGTTCTCTGTCCTCCCTGCAAACCAACACCTCTCTCAAAGCGACCTCCCCGTCGAACCTGCTTTATCAGCGCAGAAACTCGATAATTTCGCGAAATACTAATTGGAAATAACTTTGCTCGGTAATTTTAGAGCAGCCCGATTATTCCGTTTTGTTACTTCCGAGTCTACTAAGGTAGTGGTAGCTTAGTGTTCACTTTTCTAGGTTGAAAAAAAAAATGTTCTCCAATATCAAAATTTCCACTCGCGTTTTACGTTTCAGACCTTCATGAAAAATTTTGATTCCATTTCTGTCTGTCTGTTAGTGTCTGTCTGTCATGAATTCCTTTCTACAGCCATAACTTCTAAATTTTCCATCTAATTTCGATGAATTTTCAGAGATTGTGCGGGTTGGCTTGTAGATGGCCTTCTGTAAAAATCATGCCCCCCCCCCCCCCCCATTGAATGTATTGTGTGCGCTCGCGCAAACGTGAAATCCTTGTAACAGCCATAACTTCTACATTTTCCAACAAGTAGAGTTCCCCCCAATGAGGGTATTGCAAGGTACTTAGAGATTGATGTTTTGAGATTAACTACTATGCATCGGATTTGCTATACAATCGGGTCATGGATACGAAGAAACTATGTGCCACAACCACTTGGCAGACTTTTTAAAATTTATTTGTTACTAAACTTTAAATATACTAGAACGTTGATTTGATGACACCTTTGAATACCCAGAACAGAAATTACTGCAAACTATTGTCCATATAGATCACCCTTCTGCTAATAACATAATATTTCATGGGCCAATACAGCCATTATAATATAATATTTTAACATGTATAACAAGATTCAAGAACCAACTTTTCCGAAAAGGTACTTTAGGTCCTTAGGTACTTTAAACCCATCAAGTTTCGATGGGAGGAGAATAAATTGTTTTTATCGCTGAATTAATTAAAATATGAAATGAATGAAGTTAAAATTATTTAAAAATCTCGATTATTGTTATGATGTTGAACTGCCAAATTAATGTATTATTTTACAAATTGGCAGTTCTCCAAGGCTTGGAATGGTAACAATTACCGTTAATCCCGATAATTATTGTCGGAATAGACGACACTGGTTGACGCTTCTGTGTAGAGGTGGGATATTCAATCACCGTGGCAATGGGCGCACAAGCGATCGACTCATTAAGATAACATGAGCCTATTATAACCAATCAATCACCAGACTCATCCGTCATGACAATGAAACTCGATTAATTCGCAGTTGACTTGACCACTTGTTGCTGTCGAGCGGTCCATTTGAAGCTTGGAAAGCCTCCCTTCGGGTAGCGCCTACGCAATCAATATGCCTTGCATCCATTAGTTATCTCAAACAAAAGGCTTCCGCTGGACGGAATATTCCGAGCAGTTTGTGAATGGAAAAGGGTCGAAGGAAGGGAGTGGAGGTCCGATTTCGTAAAATACTTGACTAGACACCATTACAGAGGCCGAAGTAAATGGAGGGGACATCATCAATCCTTCTAAAGACATCATGGCTGGTTAAAGAGGGTCTTTCAAGTTATTATAATCACGCTCAATTTGGTGTAGGTACGAATTGTTTATGGTACATTAATGACTGAGAGTTATTAAATGAGTCCTGTAACTGAGAGTCCATGTTAAATGCAGAAAAATGAGGACTTAGTGGTCATCAAAACCGTAAGGAAGCTTAGTAGCTGCCTTAACCGTATCCTGGCGTGGCATGTAGTGAGTACACTACCTGCTTTACACTTCTGACTTACCCGAAACTGAAGGTAATACCCTTGCTACATTTGCGGATGATATGTAATTATTGGGGGAACAAACTGTGAATCAGTTATCAAGCTAAATTTCTGTATCTCCCGCATTTATGATTGGAATGTGAGATGGAGATTTAGAATGAATGAGACTAAGTCAGTGCATGTTGATTTCACGAATAAAAGGATCAACTATGTGCCTGCCGTTCTCAATAACAAAGTGATACCATGTGCCAATGAAGCGAAATATCTTGGAATGACTCTGGATGCCAAACACAGAGTACTGGAGACAAGATGCCAAACTAAAGTGGAAGTCCCACGCCAAGAAGAAAAAAGCTGGGCATTTGATTAAATTTAGAAAAATTTACTGGCTGATGGTCCGACGTCCTAAAGCCTGTCTGGACTTACGGTGCACAATTGTGGGGGTGCACATCCCAGAGAAATTGTAAATTAATTCAGCGCTTCCAGAATAATGTACTGCAATGCAGCGTTGAGGCATACAGATATTTTAGAAATGAAAGACTTCACTACGAGCTGAAGATGGAATCTTTCAAAGAGGTCATTCGCAGCCAAGACTTGAATCACCTTTTGAGCCTCCAAGATCATGTGAATGATGTATGAATAGATGATCCGATGCATAGTAGTTATTCTCAAAACATTAATAGGGGACTCTACACGCCAATCTGAACCAGCTTACTGAAAAAATCTCCTGGAAGTCTTATCGAGGATCCATAGACCAAATTGGCTGAAGAAGCTCTAAAGTCCACAGTGGTTTCTAGTCCCAGAAGGATTCTCGGGAGACTATCGACCCAGCTCTTGTTATGAGGCAGCTCTCTCTTTCTTTGAGGGTTCGATGCCATCTCTCCAACAGTCCATCCGCTTGTGCGTGGTAGGCTATCGTGTGAATTCGTTGCGTTCCCATCTTCGTCCACAAAGCTGACATCAGCTGGCTCTCAAATTGTGGTCCCTGGTCCGTAGTTACAGTGAGGGGGACACGGATCCAATTCTCTAGCACTAAAGCTGAGATGGTCTCTGCCCGAGTATCAGCGACTGCAAACGCTTCTGGCCATAAATGTGACACACTTTCCTCGTGCAGGTGGCAAGGGTCCTACGATGTCATTGTGTATGTGACAGAACTTCTCAATTGGCTCAGAAAATGACCCCATTGGACTCGATGGATGTTTAACGATTTTACTTTTCTGGCAATCTACTCACTCTCTGGTCCACAGCCGTATGTATCTTTTCATTCTGCACCAAATTGCCCAATCTTGAATAAATCGTAAGGTTCCCTTATATGCAGCGTGTGAAAGGTTATGTAGCCTATCAAATGTTCTTCTGCGAAAACAACTGGGTAAAAAGGGACGAAATAGATCATTACCTTCCTCTCCATATATCTCATTTCCATGTCGTTCAGATTTAACTAACTTCAGCGAAGAATGCAACCACTACACTCATCTTTGTTGATCTGGAGATCACACGACTCTTGAAGAGATCAAACTTCACTTCTGATGGTCATAATCATCATTGTGGCGACTTGGGACAAATTTCGTTAGCAAATTTCGTTAGCAAATTTCGTCGCAACAAATTTCGTTGCAACAAATTTCGTCGCATCAAATTTCGTGACGATTTTTTTTTTATGTGCCATATGAAAGACATGAAAATGTCAAAATAAAAACACTAAAAAAGATGAGTTTGGAAAATTTTGGTAGCTAAAGGTACCTGCAAGAGTTCATCAAAGACGTATGATGATAGATAGATATGTTGCTTCGGGGGGGGGGGTCAACAGATCGTGCGTAAGTGAACGTATTAAAGATCTATGTTTCTTATCTATTTACAGGGATTCAATTCGAAAAAAAAGGAAATTCCTTTCAAATCTATCTGTTGTTGAGATCAACAGTTGAACTTGAGCAGGTAATCCGATTATCAGGGTCAATTGAGACAAGTTTGTGCCTCTTCGCTACCCCGGGTTATGGCTAGTCGACAACTTATGGAAGCCAGGAATATTGGAAAGCCTCGGACGGTCAGTTGAAGGGATGAGGGGGGTTTAATCACTTAAGTAGGCGACTTGCACTTGGAAACGGAGCAAAACTTACGGAAGTCTGACTTTAGAGAAGTAGTTGGTTTAAGGTAACCCCTCTTCGCCAGGCCTCCACCTACGGGCATGGAGTTGATGGGCCTTGGGCCACGGTATCATCTACAACTTAGAGAGAAACTCAGAACCAGACAGACGTAAAACTGACGTTCTCTGACGAGTAGAGAATTTCATCTTGCGCGAATAACTTTCCGATTTCACGTTTGCGAGGAATCCCTTCAACTGCGAATTATCTCAATTTCGAGTGATAGTATTATTAAGTCAAATTTTTGAGAGAAAAACATTATCTGTGTGAAAGCCACCCTATATTGTATAATTATTTACAATAAAAAAAGTTCAGTGGGTCACTCACCTAGACGGGAATCGCCCTGGAAAGGGTAAACACCTTCCTCCGGACAGCCCCTTTGTTGAGGGAAGGCTCCGGAATAGGAGAACCCCTCTTAAATAGCCGCTGGCTCAAGCCATAGTCAGGTTAGGGTCCTACTGAGAAGCTATTGCTCTAAAGTAAAACCCTTGTCTTATTCAAAAAACCATCTACCTTTAAAAACTTCACCTCCACAAATTTCTTCAAAATTTATACAACGGTAAGTTTAGGGAACCTCCATTTAGATCTCAAATCTTGAAGTAGTGAAGTGGTGAGGGAGGATACCTATCCGGGAACAACCGCTTACCTAATTGAAAATTTGTGCTAGTAAATTATTGTTCTGTAAGGGCAGCCTAGCTGGCGAACAGAACAATATTTCGAGGGTGAAGAACCAACATAGCCTAAGTCACTTTTTTTCGGTTTTGAGACCTTATAGAAAAATGTGTGCTGGATGCAATGGTGTGGTCATATAAACAGTTTAGCCAACGGAAACGGGAGAAAAATCGTTCTAGGCAACAGTGCTCAAGTCAAAGTGGAAGATCACAAGTGCCAAAGTCAGTGTTTTCCCTGTCATCGGGTCGCCCAGCCTCCTCCATGAAATTGTGAGTTATTTATAGTAATTTTTGTGTTCTGAGCATGTGGAAATTATTATTATTCGGTAAACTCATTGCACAAATTAATATTGAAAAGGGATAGATTGTGATCATTTTACCAAGGTAAATGATGCCAAAAAATCTTGCTTGACTTGGGTCATTATTTTTCTGCTGTGACTTAGACTATTATTGCTTGGTCTTGGGGACTTGAGCTAAAATGGTTCTGTCTCGATTATTGACTTGGGCATTTTTGGAAGGGGTTGAGGGGGTAACTCAACAGTTTAAGTAAAAAAAAATCTGCCCCCAACATAGCCTATCTCATGTAATTCCACTTAGTTAATAATTTCTCCAAAAGAAAGCTATCAGTTACTTGTTGGAGTCATTTGGGAACACAATGGTGTCAAAACGCTGCAAATCATTGCTCAAAGGTTTATTATTTTCTGTATAGATCACCCTTCTGTATAGATCACTGGTTCTCCATCAATAGCACCTACCACCATCTGTATTCTCCCTTGACCTTCCCTCTCAAATTTCAGCTTCCTGTGTTCAATAGGATTGAAAATGGCTTCGGAGCTCACTCAGCTGATCAGTGCTCTTCCAGGCGTCTCCAGCATTCGAGAAGATCTTCTTCACTCTTTAGATCACTGATCAGCTGAGTGAGCTCCGAAGCCATTTTTAATCCTATTGAATGGAAGGCTTCTCCTCGAATGCTGGAGACGCCTGGAAGAGCACTTCCATTCAATATGATTGAAAATGGCTTTAGAGCTCACGCAGCTGATCAGTGATCTGAGGAGTGAAGAAGATCTCCTCGAATGCTGGAGACGCCTGGAAGAGCACTTCCATTCAATAGGATTGAAAATGGCTTCGGAGCTCACTCAGCTGATCAGTGATCTGAGGAGTGAAGAAGATCTCCTCGAATGCTGGAGACGCCTGGAAGAGCACTTCCATTCAATAGGATTGAAAATGGCTTTGGAGCTCACTCAGCTGATCAGTGATCTGAGTAGTGAAGGAGATCTCCTCGAATGCTGGAGACGCCTGGAAGAGCACTTCCATTCAATAGGATTGAAAATGGCTTCGGAGCTCACTCAGCTGATCAGTGATCTGAGGAGTGAAGACGATCTCCTCGAATGCTGGAGACGCCTGGAAGAGCACTTCCATTCAATAGGATTGAAAATGGCTTCGGAGCTCACTCAGCTGATCAGTGATATGAAGAGTGAAGAAGCCTTTGAGCAATGATTTGCAGCGTTTTTTACCCACCAACATTTTTTTTACCTACCAACTTTTTTTTACCTACCAGCTAGGTACTACCTACCACACCATACTGGCTTCACACCTTCACAATCAAGTTTATTAGAAAGAACTAAACGCTTCACACTCGATTGGAAAAATAGAAAGCTTCATATGGAAATTTGATTACTGGTTACGCAGAAGGCAAAACTGTATACAAATCGAAGAAATGAACAGCGATCGCATTTACTCCGATAAAATTTGAATGGAGATTAGACCTCTTTTGCGATTCACACTCATGATTTTGTTTTATCGAAGGAAAACCTTCAAGTACTCGTAGGGACCGAACGGTTTGTCCTACAGAGCTCCGGGTGGTCTCAAAAATTGTTAAAAATTCAATACTATTTAAAATTGGTGAAAAAACGATACCTTTATTTCGAGAGTTTTCGAGCTAGGGCACTCTTGAAAATTTCAACCCTTAATTTTCACCCCTTAGAAGTGACCTACATCAACCAAAAGCTTCGCGGCACAACTAGACCCCAAATGGAGCCCATATACCAAATTTGAACCAAATCGGTCCAGTGTTGCTAAGAAAAGTGCCGCGTACGGCGTACGGCGGACGGACGGAAATTTTTTTATTCGATTTTCGTATTCTACGTACCTTGAAACGTAAAACATCAAATTTTGAGGGGGGTTTAAAATTTTTTTTTTCTTGCTCGATTCCAAATTACCAAGAGAGACGTAGTTGAGCCGTGAAGCAGTTTTTTGGGCCTCCTGAAAAGTTGACAAAAGTGAGTTAGGCTATGTTGGTTCTTCCCCCTCGATTTGCTAACCTCTTCTTCTCGTCTCCTCATCGGCAAGGCGGGCAGATCAACGATCTGGGAACACTTGCCGACGAGTCCTTATCCTACGACCTGGAGGGCTGAGGGTAACAACTCAGGGAACACAGGTCTTTCCATCCATCACCTACAAATTTAGAACGTCACACCTAGTACCTACACAAGTGGGAAAAGTAAAATTAGTAGAGTAACGTCCTTTAAAATCTGCTAAGTGGGTGTACACAAAGATTCTTTGAATCGATAACGTAAGCCCTCCAATGACGATTAACGATACAAATATCCAAGAAACGCCAGTATTATACTATCCTCCTAGATTATTCTTGCAGTTTTCATCAATATTAGTTGTCTGCCTATAACCATTTTTATTTAAATTAAAACAAGTCGACATCTACGTAAAGCATCTCACCCTTTCAAGTTAATCAAGTTGCCTTTAAAATTTCCTTAAGACCGTAATTTCCACTGGGATCAATTTTGCTGCTCATCAAGGCGTTAACACGCTGACCCAATTCCGTCGGCTGTTGCCGTTTTTAATTTTGAGACTCTTCAGTGACGAGCTCGAGTTTGAAATTGCTTATCCCCGTGAGAATATCTGATTATAAGAGTGAAACTGTCAACACCCATTCGATCTTTGAATTCGTCCTCCTCGTATAGGAATTACATACGAGTAATTAATCGAATTTGGTACATTTTACAGGGAGTAACACGAGTGATTCACGATCTTTCTCCCACGTGTTTTACAACTAATTTCCGACAAAAAGTGCCTCTTGAAATTTTTTGGTATCCCTACACACATTGACTTTTTTTTCACTTTGAAATTTTTTTCGTGTTTTATATATTTGCTCAATAAATTTACCATAACTCCTCCCTCAATTCGGGAGTTAGCTCAAATCTAAAAAACGCTGCAAATTATTACACACTGGTTTATTATTTTTCTATATAGATCATTCGTCTGCAAAGCCACCAACCATCCAACATGAAGAAAATCATCGATCGCATTTCGGTCAGATTTAATTTGTACGGAGAATAGGCCTCTTTTGCGATTCACACTCGTTTTTCTGATTTATCGTACGTCCAACCCTTAAATTCTCGTAGGGAGCGAACGGTTTGTCGTACAGGGCTACGCGTGATCTCAAAAAATTCTAAAAATTCTATACTATCTTAAATTGATGAAAAAACAATACTTTTATATCAAACGTTTTGAGTTAGGGCGTTTTCAAAATTTCAAAATTAATTTTTGGACCCTTAGAAGTGACCTACGTCAACCAAAATCTTCGGAGCACAACTAGACCCCAAATGAACCTTACATACCAAATTTCATCACAATTGGTCAATGCTAAGTGGCAAAAGTGCCACGTACGACGTACGGCGAACGTACGGCCAAATTTTATTCGATTTTTGGATTCTACGTACCTTGAAACGTAAACCAACAAATTTTGAGGGGTGTAAAAAAAAATTCTTGGTCGATTCCAAAGATTCATTATTGAAAATATTAAACCAAAATGGAAGAAATAGCGTTAAATTTGCAATATTTTTTATGCCCAATAACATTTTTTTAAGTGGAGTTGAGATGTGCAAACGATTCACGAAACGTAAAACTCGTCAAAATCTTGAAATCGCATGTTTTATCGAATTTTCGAGGAAAATGAAGCTATTGCAATGGCCTCAAAATTTTTAGAATGGATTTTTTCGAAAAATTAACTTGAGTTATTTAGAATTTTTTTTTAGTTTTCGCCAAAATGTTCGTAACAACAAACGAAAGGTCAAGTTCGTTAGCCAGAAATTTTGGACAATCCAAAGTGGTCCAAATTTCAAAAAACGTCCATAAAAACGGGGTTTTCCCGTTTTTTGTGGTTTTTATTTTGACAAGCTTGGTAATAAATGGTATATTCGGATTCAGCCCAATTTCTCTGATACCAATGCGTTTTTCAAAAATGAAAATTGTCCAAAAATTGAGAAAAGTATGTATGTATGTAATGAAAATATATAACTAATGAAAACGTGCGTATATTTGTTGTACCTAGAAATGCAGTAGCCCTGTGGATACTCTATGAGTTCGGGGAGATGAGTTGAACGTCAATCTGGACTCCTAACATGTTCAAAGCATACCCTGCGCATTCAGTATGTTGGTATGGTATATTATAGAATCAAAAGAACCAAGAATCGTGTAAAAAAATTCTTAAAGGAATTGCAACACCATTGTTCTTTTTCTTAACCATACCTTCAACTGAAAGATTTTTTTGAAAATTGGCTCATTAATTCATGCTGCTTGAATGGACTTTTTCAGTCGCCTGGTAACCTATCCAATTCTTCACGCAGAATTGTGAAACTTCCCGAAAAAGAGACTCTGTGCTTCGGAGGAGCCGCGGCGGTGAAGACCCCGAAGACCGAAAAGACCCGAAATCCGTCGATTTCGCTGAAAAAAATCCACGTTTTTCCGCGTTCAAACAAGAATTTCTCCCTCAAATTCGATTGTAAAATTTTTTTGGTTACACTTTTGGAAAGCTGAGATTTTGGCGCATTTTTTTGGGAAGTTTCACAGTTTTGCGTCAATAATTGATATGGTTACCAAGCGATTTGAAAAATAAGCGATTTCAAGTTTTACTTTTCATACGTCGTTTGCACATCTCAACTCCACTTAGAAAAATGTTATTGGGCATGAAAAAGCAAATTTAACGCTCTTTCCAACAGATTTTTTTTAGATTTGAGGTAACTCTCGAATTGAGAGAGTTATGTTAGATTTATTGAGAAAAGATCAAAAACACGAGAAAAAAATGTCAAAGTGAAAAAAGGGCATTTTGGGTAGGTACACCAAAAAATGTCATGGAGAAACATTTTTTCGGAAATTAGTTGTAGAACATGTGGGAGAAAGATCGTGAACCACTAGTGTAATTCCCTGTACACACCTATTATGTCAAATGAAAGGGGAAAGGCAAATTTACAACATATAGCCCTTCTAATTTGGCCAAATTGCTAGTCAACAGTCGACGGTCCTCGTTATGTTTCGACTTTCCTGACTTTCCTGCATCAAGACGCTTCTCATGACCACCAAATCTACTTGTTTGGGAGTACACAGGAAAATGATTAATTTGCGGACACGCTGATCTTCTTTGCATAATAATTATCGGCATATTTACTCTGCGATGACCGTCCTTAGCTCCACCCTTCACCCGCCCGGTGCTAATGCTTCTGAACTTTACCCAATCAATCTTTCTCCCCTTCTCCAACTCGTTGACAGAATCAGATGAATTATTGATCGACCCATCAAGGTACTCACTCTCGAAAAGCTTCAGATCGTTGTTATTGCTTCCGATTCTACCAAGGTAAATGAAGCATTGTTTTCACTTTTCAAGGTTAAAAAAATCAGCAAATTATTACACAAAGGTTTATTGTTTTTCTGTATAGATCACTCGTCTGCAAAGAACACGGCTTTGCCATTGTTACCACCAACTGACTTAAAAAACATAAAGAAAAACATCGATCGCATTTCGGTCAGCAAACATTTAAACGGGGATTATGCCTCTTTTGCGATTCACACTCGTGTTTCTGATTTATCCTAAGTCCAACCCTTAAATTCTCGTAGGAAACCTACCACACCATACTGCCTTCACACCTTCACAATCAAGTTAACTTAACGCTTCACACTCGATTCGAAAAATAGACAGCTTCATATGGAGATTTGATTACTGGTTGCTCAGAAAGCAAAACTGAATACTAAACAGCGATCGCATTTTATTCAGATAAAATTTGAACGGAGATTAGACCTCTTTGGTGATTCACACTCGTGGTTCTGTTTTATCGAAGGAAAACCTTCAAGTAGTCGTAGGGAGCAGACGGTTTGTTCTACAGAACTCCGAGTGGTCTCAAAACTTTATAAAAATTTAATACTATTCAAAATTGGTGAAAAAATAATACCTTTATTTCGAGAGTTTTCGAGCTAGGGCGCTCCTGAAAATTTCAACCCTCAATTTTCACCCCTTAGAAGTGACTGACATCAACCAAAAGCTTTGCGGCACAACTAGACCCCAAATGGAGCCCATATACCAAATTTGAACCAAATTGGTCCAGTGTTGCTAAGAAGAGTGCCGCATACGGCGGACGGACGGAAAATTTTGTATTCGATTTTCGTATTCTACGTACCTGAAACGTAAAACATCAAATTTTGAGGGGGCTACAATTTTTTTTATTGCTCGATTCCAAAGGCTTATTATTGAAAATAATAAACAAAAAGGACGCATTTTGATAATCTCTAACATATGCTAACTTACTTTAATATTCTCTAACTTTAATAATCTCCATTCTTTAACGGTAAGATTACAAGGAGATTTTTTCGAGTAAACATTCGATTTTTTAAAAATAATTTTTTATTAATTTGCATATAATTACGGACCAATTAAAAAAAATCATGAAAAAATTTGAACGAGAAGTGGGTCAAATATATACGCAAACCGACCTGTGTCAGGGTTTGCGCTAGTAGAGTCCAGCGCCATACGCTGGACCGTCCGCATTTTCAAGACGATTCAGCACAGCACAAAACGAACGGATTTCACGGCACAAAACGAGACATAACATAGAAAAAGACGAGTAAACAACGAAACAAGAGATTTAGCTTCTTCTTCTTCTTTGTTTTCATCAAAACGAGTCACCTTGGAGCAAGTTGGAAGCGTTAGGAAACCGTATGATGACGTCATGAGATGAACATTGTTTAATTTCAGAATTTCCAGAATTAATTTCGTGTTTCCTGAAAAATCACGTTTTCTAGCACTCGTGTTCCATTTTGTTGAGTTATACTGGACTTATCTCCTTGTTCTTTTTTTTACTTGTACGTCAGTATCTTATACCTACACCAACTGTTCATAGGGATTGGCGTATTTTTCTCGACAAGATAAAAATGTGGTCCGTTTTGGTGGGTTAGAGCCCTGATTTTGATGGTTTTTTCAAAAATCCGCCTTTCTCTCCTCAAGCGTTGTACATTATCCTTTGCACCAGTTATAGAGCATAAGATGCTCGACAATATTTGAAAAAAATCAAGGTGATCGGTTGATTACAACCCGAGAAAACGGTACATACGTTTTACAGGAAATTGTATTGTCGCCTTTCGCATCTAAAGCCCCCTTCTGTAACTAGCCAACTTAACAAAAATAAATGGTTTCGAGGAGCGAAGTTATAGTTTAAATAGTAATCTTAAACATCTAACTAATACTTTAAAACCGCTCGCAACGTCATTAAAACTAGGAACTTGCCAAAGTTTCATTTTAACCCTTGACTGCACACAATTTCCGATTTTCTTGAAAAACAAAGAATTTCATGTATTTTGGCCCACTGAAAACGAAAGTGACAAGGAAAAGTTCCTAAATTACATAGTTTGACCGATAATCCCTAATTTATGCCCTTATCATATATGATAGAACGTGGTTAAGCAGCCGAGACGATGATTTCATATGTGATATAATGCGAGCAAAATGGTTGAAAGAAATACGTATGACCAAATAGGTTTTCTCGCATAATGCTATTTAAAAATCACATTTATAATGCTATAAGAAAGCATAAATGCTCATTTGGAGTTTCTATCACCTATTTAGAAACTTAGTAGGATTATGGACAAAAATCTAGTGATATATTATACATAAGACATTTTTTCAAAGCATTTATTATGATAATTTGTACGTACGTAATTTTAAAAAAAGGCCTGCAGGCAGCAATAAATTTTCCTCTTATCATTGGCCAGACTATAGACAAGAAAAGTTGAAGACTAAACAATAATTAGACAATTTTTGACAAGGTGGCTTCGGCTTCATGTGACATCTCCACTTCTTCTGACAGCCCCATGACGATTTCTTGAAATTCATTTGGCTGGGGAGGGTCCATAATGAATAGGTTGTCAGAAAGTCATCAGGCTGGTCTAACTCAACATTATCATAATCCAATTCATCCACATCTAATAAATCATCTTCTCTTCCAATTGGTATTTCAAGTAATTTTCGTAGTTCATCATTATGCCATACTAGCTGAAAAGCCTACTAAAAGCAGGCAAAAACGATTACTCCGACTCTCCCCGCCACCCACTCCCACCGATTCCTCAGACTCTCCCACGACCACTCTAACTCCTCGCGATCGGCGACATGCATACATACATGCATGTACATACGGTTGGGGTTTTATGTAATTAGATTCTTTTGGTTCCATCTCTGTCCACATAAGTGAAGTGGTTAGGAACCATTTCTGAAATATAGTAGGGATACCTAATGTGAAATTTATGCTGACGTCAAATAAAATTTATAAAATCATCAAAAACATAAAATAAAATTATATTTAAAAAACATCATGTGCAGCAAGTTGCTTGTATCACGTTTGAACGAGATGGTAATGCAGTGGAGAAGTCCACGTTCTATCACATATGAAATTCACCCAGGTCCTCCTCCTTCACGTTCTATCATATGAAATATCGAAGCAAAAGCGCAGTTTCCATAAACACTGGAAACTTGATCGATTAGTTCTTTTCATATTTCATTTCTACATATCTTGAGACAGCACGTAGTATTTTTTCAGCCGAAAATCTTCTAAAATGTTGTTGTAAGAGGCACAGCAAAACAACACTTCTCACGCGTGTTGTCAACTCGTGATTTCTGCTGATTTGAAAGAGGTTATAACCTTACAGGAGGGGTTATGGATATTCTTTGATTCTTATGAGATCTAGCGGTAGTTGACTAAAGTAAAAATACCACAAAAAGCTCGAGAAGACCACCAGAATGCTCTTGAGCCTCGTTTAAAGTTCCATATCATATATGATAGCTGGTGCAGTTAAGGGTTAAAAAGTCACATTCATCAATTACTAATGTACATTGTGAGCTATAGCAACAACGATAAGAATGCTTATTAGCTAGGCCGAAAATCTTTGCAATTAACACATTTTACATCAGTATGCAGAGATCCATACTATCCATACTATCCATTATGAGATCATATTAGCGATACTTTCTTCTGTTGCTGAATAAGCTGCTAAAGGAGTTCTCACCACAAACCTTAAGCTCCATGACGTCTATGACGCAATAACTTCTCCAGACTTAGCAATAAACCTTGTAACAACAGTTTTTGTTCGCCAAGATCTCGTAAAAGGGGAGGGAAAAAAGGGTATTTTTGCCTCCCTCACGGTAGGTAAGATTTGGGCTCCTATCATATTTCCAAAAAGGGTGAAGGATGGAAGGTATAGAATATAAGACCCCATAGCCTCCCACTCTATAGCCTTATATCCTATTGTTGCTTTCAAAAACACTAATCCCAAAGAACTCGAGCGAACTTTTGCCTCTACGCCCGCCTCGAAGGAGCCGAAGGTTGATGAGATATAGCGGCATTGTTCGCCCTGAGTAGGGCCGAGGGGCTTTTGTTCAAAAAACCGAAAGCAAGTTAATAAGATTAGGAGAAGCGAGGGAATTTAGTAGTCCCCAACTCACCCATTTCCCAAATATCACCTTCGAAAGTGGGGATTACTTATAAGGTAATTAAGTTATAACGTTTCCGCGTTTTAAGTTCTCCTTTCTCACGGAACACCGTAAGCCTTCGAGTACCTACTTAGTAACCATTCAGAGTCCGATTTCAACGTTATGAATACGAAGGGGTAGAAATTTGCTACAAGAGCACTACCATTTCATAAGAGGAGATTTTATATAATATTGACTCTTTGAGGTCGTGCGTGGGTCTAACCTCTTTTTGGTAGGTTCACGTACACCGACATAAGCGCTGTTGTAATATATTACAATAAGTATTATATATGGGTTCTAGTTATGCGGCGAAGCTTTTGGTTATTGTCAGTCACATGTAAGAAGTGAAAAAAACGTCTGCCAAGTGGGTGTGGCACATAGCTTCCTCGTATCCATAACCCGATTGTATAGATGATCCGATGCATAGCAGTTAATCTCAAAACATCAAAACAAGTCAATCTGTAACATCTCTGAAAATTTCATTGAAATCGGATGGAAAATGTAGAAGTTATGGCCGTTACAAGGAATTAACGTTTGCGCATGCGCAGTGGCTACTATTAGTCCGAAGGTGGTGATCTTCATTGGGGACCATCTACAACCTAATCCGCATAATCCCTGAAAATTTCATCGAAATCGGGTAGAAAAAGTGGAAGTTATGGCCGTTTACAAGGAAATTCACGTTTGCGCATGCGCAGTGGCTACTATCAGTCCGAAGGTGATGATTTTCATAGGGGACCGTCTACACACCAACCCGCACAATCCCTGAAAATTTCATTGAAATCGGACAATAACTTCGTATAGTTATGCGCGTTACAAGGAATTCATGACAGACAGACAGACAGACAGACACACAGACACTGAACAAAAATTGTTCAGAAGGTCTAAAACGCAAAACGCGAGTGAAAATTTTGATTTTGGAGAACTTTTTTTTTCGACCTTGAAAAGTGAAAACAAAGCTTCCGCTACCTTGGTAGACTCGGAAGCAATAGGGGTTGCAATTTCCAAATCGCCCTTGGTCGATATAAAGGTATTGTTTTTTCTCCAATATAGAATAGAATTGAATTTTTAGAATCGAATGAGACCACCACCCAGAGTTGGACCAACCATTTGATACTTATGAGGTTTTAAGGGTTCAATTTTAAATAAATCGGAAACAGTAGTGTGGATTGCAAAATAATTTTTCACTGACTGGTCTTAAGCTGGAAACACACTGTCGTCACGTCACGTTCCCGTGCGGTTCACCGTTTTCCCATACGAACACAAGGTAGTTCTTTCGCAAGAACCACGCTGACGGTAGCTCACGTGACCTCACGGGCTCACGCTCACGCCGTCGGGAACACGCGTGCCCTCACGTGAGATGAAGTCTGGACAACTACATTTCGGCGTGACGTGAGTTGAGATTTGACTAAGATTTGGAACAAAAAAAAAGACCAACGAGTGCGCTTTTAGTGCCCGTCATCATACAACTGATGATTGGCCGTGATACCAATTGTAGCGGCAAAATAACCTAGGTAGAAACAGGCAAGTAAGAATATTGAATAACAACGGGTCCTCTGAAGTTTCTACACTGAACGATGCCAACACGGGAACCAGGAGCAGGACGTCGAATGTGGAAGAAGAAGAAACTGGAGAGAATATGAAATGGAGTAAAGGGATGAATGGTGTATGATTGCTTTGGAGAAATTTATGAAGTTTTATAGATTTTATGAAGTGTTCAGAACGAGATTTTTATTTATTGATAAAGATAGAGGACTGAAGTGAAAAATTTAGACTGGGAACTATTTATGTAAGGAGCTGCACCATGAAAACCTTGTCATCAGATGCAAGTACCCACATATCTACCACTGAAACCTTTATAAATAAGAACTGAGCGCCTCTGATGGTATTACCTACCCCTTCTGCATCACCTGAAACCCTGGTAATGGAAAACTATACGAAATAATAAGGGAAATGTGGAAAGAAACTCTGAAATGCCACAAGTGGAGAACATGTGGTTTTTTTCATGAAATATCCTGCACACTGTTGTGCAAGACTTGGTTGACCTGGCTGTACTACTTAGCCCTGGACCGCTAATAATCAATGATTTATGTAAGTATCTATCAAGAATCTGAACAAGGACCAAAAGAGAGGATAGTGATCTGAGGAGCTGAGGAGAGGAGCAATAAACCACCACATAGGAGTTGAAAACCTGATCTGTACTCAACAAAATTTAGGAGAAACGGTAGGTACCTACCTCAAAGGAAAAGATGGAGATAGCAAATAGTTGATCATGAACAAATATGAATGATGGGGGTGTTTTCTGTTCTCAGGCAACTTCTGTCTTCTATACGGCTTGTCTCTGGATAAAAACTTCTGCCTTTGGACGGCTGTAGATTTAGATAGTGTAGTGGCACATAGCCAGATTTGAACTCTTTAGGAAACCATTTACCATCAAACGATCTCTTTGATCATGGCCTAAGCACGTTGGTTCAAGCATATATAATTATTGATCTGTGTTCAAGAGTTGAGAGCAATGATAAAATACTTCATCTTACCTACTTTTCTGCTAGGAATGTGATGTAATGTCTTGATTTGACACGAATATTAAAATCAGGTCTCATAAAATATCTATGTCCAGTGTTCTGGAAAACTAATTAAAATTTAGCCGTATAAGATAATAATTAACTTAAAAGAGGTGTGATGAAAGCTTAACTGTGATACAGTGATAAAATCATTCAATGATAGAATTAACAGGGGAAACAGTATAAAAATCAAGTCTGAAGTTCCATTAAGGAAATAGTATCTGTATGCTAATGTTGAACACGTATATTTAGTATAAAATTAATTTGGTTTAATTCCTATATCAAAATCTAACGAGTTACTGTAATTTCAGGTCAGAGAAAACACACTTTGAAGTTACACCTCGCTCGAGCGCGGCTGTCCAGTATGCCTGACCGACTACATAAACTAAATAAACTGCATAAGAATCCCATCCTTCTCATTTCAGCCGCATGAACTGGTGAGATATAATTTATCAATATTTAAGATAAGGTAATGAAGATAAGTGATAGGTACAGTAAAATATTGCGAGAATCTATGTTTGTACTTTGAGACACGCAAACATATGATGCCTTTTTTTCATAATCTACTTTTTTCGCTCAAGGTCTCTCTGAATAACCCAGTGATAGTTCT
>CM019169.2:32768889-32792487 GCA_009739505.2 Apolygus lucorum
AGAGATTGATATTTTGAGTTTAACTACTATGCTTCGGACCATCTATACAATCGGGTTATGGATTCGAGGAAGCTATGTGCCACACCCACTTAGCAAACGTTTTCTGTACCGCTACTCAAAATTGTCAAAAAATTGTAACTCATCAACCAGTAATCCGATTTTAATTTTTGTTTTACCAAACTGTTCATAATTTTATTTAGCTTAATGAAAAATTAAAATTAAAAATAGATTCTTTGATTTTATTGGACTGTTCCCCTCAACAAACATAAAGCAACCCGAGATTGACTGGGACCCACGACAGATCTGTGGAATCAACGGTTCCATATCTAGAGAGACAACAAATAAAAACAACTCAATCCATTCTATATAATGGTACATACCTGTATAATCGGGACATATTTAATTACAAATATTTTTGAAAGTTCTTAGTGCTGTTTATTAGTATCTTCAATTAGAATCAATGGTACATCGACACGTTTCGACCCAGGATTAACTCAAGAAAGTTCGTATAAACCCACAGTTCCCCCTCAAACTCCATTTTTCATCAAAACAACTTAATCCCGAACATCGTAAAGGTCCGTAGTGGAACATTATTTTTCTTGTTATTTCGTGTCGACTCGCTTGTTCCTTTTTAGTGTCGGCCGACACGCGACGATTGCGTTTCCGTTTGATTTGTATCGCAGCTACGAATCGAGAAACCGAGAGTATATATTGTGATTTCCGAGGCACGCAGGGCAGTCGCCAAACTGGGCTATCCGAACCTCATCCGAAGTAATGGATGACGGATCGGACGAAAAACGTCGATAACAGGACTTTTCACATTACAGAGATGACATGCTTTAAATATCAGTCGAATAAATGGATCAGCGTGATTTGTTGGGTATGAGGACCACATGAGAGTCTTCATTTGAGGTTCAGGGCCTCCCTGATCGAGGGTCTTCCTGAGAAAATGTTCTGCCTTCTTTGAACCTTTTGAACCACGCATGACACCCTGAGCAAATCACACCATCTCCATAAGCAATCTTAAGCATTTCAAAAGTTTTCTATCACGTCCACTGCATCAAACTTTAAAGTAAAATTCCCATGGGCCTAAAAGGAAATTTGCAGGATTTCCACTTTTTCGAAATTTCAACTTCAATTTGATCTATAAAATTTTCTATTGGTCTGATAGAGGAACGAAGGGTATCACGATCCACGTATCACGATTATCCAAGCCCACTAGGGGCCTCTAGTCTGTCTAGTCTAGTGGCCTTTAGTCAAAAGGTGTCAGTTGAACTACAAATATATAGAGAAAATACATCGTTTACCTCATGTAATCTTTGTTTTTTTCTGAAAAAACCCCATGTGATTCAAAATGACTCTCTACTCGTAATAAGTGCTTACCGAACAAGACTGGTGTTCCCGGGTTAAGAAATAATTTTTGTGATGTACTTCCAGTTTTTATTAGTTACTTTAGATGGTCAAACCATCGCGTTGAACGTGTAAAAACAACGTTTTCATTAAATGAAAATTTAATTAGAGCAAATTTTGCTATGTTAAAATCGGTCAGAATAACATCGTAGCAGGTCAACTTGGCGAGAAATTTCTTATGTGAATTTCACGTCCCTATGATTAAAACACTGGGGTTATACATGTCGCGTCAGTGTAAACAACATTTACGAGGAGACATCCACTCTTGCCATTGTTTCCTTTAATAACCGCTCTTCTCTCCCCTTTCTGACCTCCTCTGGAAGACCTTCAAGTCCCCCGTAAGCACGCCGTGAGCCCTTGGCTCGTTTCATTCCATAAGCCCTTTTCTCCCGCGAGGGCTCGAAAGAAAGAAACGCCAAGCTGTGCGGAGGATGATCAGACGAAGCAAATGGAAGAAACAACCTTTCCACGGCGCTTAGGAGACAACTGGGACTCTGAGAGCGAAAAATTCTTCTTCTTACGACGACGAATAAAATAGACGATATCGCTTCCCGTCCTCTTGAGCCTCTCGGTTAGGTTCTCCCCATTCGCTGACCTCACTATTCATCACCAGAATCTGAGAGAAAATCTGGAAGTTAAATATCTAACTAATTTAATTTGTATTTCAGTTGGTTAACATACCTTTCTTGCGATGTCGTTCACGTGTAGTTACTTATTCCATTGACTTCAGCACTTTGATGTACTGAATGTCTTCAAGAGTCGAATTTCGACTTTGGGTTGAGTTTGAGTCGAATTCGATTCGAGTTTGAGCTTGAGTTTGAGTCAAGTCTGAGTCTGAGTTTTAGTCGAGTTTGAGTCTGAGTCTGAGTCGAGTTTGAGATTAGTTCGAGTCTGAGACTGAGTCGAGTTTGAGTCTAAGTCGAGTTTGAGTCAAGTCTGAGTCTGAATTCTAGTCGAGTTTGATACGAGTTCGAGTCTGAGTCTGAGTCGAGTTTGAGACAAGTCTGAGTTTGAGACTGAGTCGAGTTTGAGTTTGAGTCTTAGCCGAGTTCGAGTCTGAGTCTGAGTCGAGTTCGAGACGAGTCTAAGTCTGAGTCTGAGCCGAGTTTGAAACGAGTTCGAGTCTGAGATTAAGTCGACTTTGAGACGAGAGTGAGTCTGAGTGTGAGCCGAGTTTGGGACGTGTTCGTGTTTGAGTCTGAGTCGAGTATGAGATGAGTTCGAGTCTGAGTCGAGTTTGAGACGAGTCTGAGTCTGAGTTCTAGTCGAGTTTGATACGAGTTCGAGTCTGAGTCTGGGTCGAGTTTGAGACGAGTCTGGGACTGAGTCGAGTTTGAGTTTGAGTCTGAGCCGAGTTTGAGACGAGTTCGAGTCTGAGTCTGAGTCGAGTTCGAGACGAGTCTAAGTCTGAGTCTGAGCCGAGTTCGAGTCTGAGATTGAGTCGAGTTTGAGAGTGAGTCTGAGTGTGAGCCGAGTTTGGGACGTGTTCGTGTTTGAGTCTGATTCGAGTATGAGATGAGTTCGAGTCTTAGTCGAGTTTGAGACGAGTCTGAGTCTGAGTATGAGTCGAGTTCGAGACGAGTCTAAGTCTGAGTCTGAGCCGAGTTTGAGACGAGTTCGATTCTGAGTCTGAGTCGAGTTCGAGACGAGTCTAAGTCTGAGTCTGAGCCGAGTTAGGGTCGAGTTTGAGTTTGAGTCTGAGTGACTTGGGAACACAGCTAGGAGATCACTGCTGTAGAAGAGTCTCAACCAGAACAGGGAAGCAGTAGGTGCAACGTTGTCAAGTCTTTTGCTGGTTCCTTCTATTGAAGCCGATAGGGTGTGCGCCTGGGTAGGAAAAACTGTTCATTGTTATTTTTAATCTAAGGCAGACCTCATTCTGAGAATTTTATTACCAACCGCGACCTTCTGGCTTGTGTAAATCTTTTCTTATGAATTTTCAAAGTTTCGACCGTTTATGACGTCACAGTGGGCCGGGGGGTCCCGCCCAGGCGAGAGGGGCGCGTGACGTCATGAACGGTCAAAACTTTGAAAAATCATAGAAACAGATCTACTCACGCTAGAAGGTCGCGGTTGGTGCCGAAATTCTCAGGATGTAGTCTACTTTCGAAAAAAAAAAATCAAAAAAAAAACAAGTCGCACTCTCCATTGTGCAGGAATGACCAAAACGCGGAAGTTTTTGAGATTTTTACACTCTATGGAAGGAAAACCATATCTTCTAAAACCTCTGGTTGACTCGGGAATAACATGATTGTTGTGATTGCCACTACAGATAATCAAATTGTTATCAAGGAAACCAAAAATGTTTACTAATTTCTAATAAAATGTTCATTATATTTTGTCATAATAACATATAATTATTGGGAGTCGCTCATAAAACTCATCACGTCGGGGTCACCAATATCGTGATTATTATAAATTAGCCTAGCGAGAAAATAACTAGACCAATTCACGAAACACGAATGAAAATTTTATTAGAAATACCTAATTAAACATTTTTGGTATCTTTGATAACAATTTGACTGTCTGTAGTGGCAACCACTACAATGATCACACGTGGATAGGATTTGCAGTAGTGTGACACGTGGGGTAGGTGCTGGTAGCAATCAACGAACACGTGGGGTGTTAACCCTGATTGGACCATGGTGTCACCAGTGACACCGAAAACATCTCAGGAACTCCAATATCCCAAAATGTCACAGAAATAATCAAAATTAAAAACCCTGTGTTGTTGCCTGTAAAGTCGGTATACGGGCGAAAGTTTTACGTGACAACGACTTTGAGTGGTAAAATAATTTTAATGTTAATATTCATTCGTATAGTAGGAAGAAGGATAAAATAAAATTCTTTGTCATGCATTTGCTAAGCAGCTAGCCAGGTGTGGACTCGTGGTTAACCCCGATAAGTGTGGGTCGGTCTCCTTGGTCCCGTCGGGTCGCCAGCACAAGGTGAAAGTTGTGGATGGGGGTTTTGTCGTAGGACAGTCCCCCATCCCATCTCGATCCGTGCTGGAGGTTTGGCGGTACCTTGGAGTCGGCTTCATGGGGGTGGCCACCATTACCACCAGCCGTGTGGACCTTGGTAGAGCGCTAGCTCGCGTTACCAAGGCTCCATTGAAGCCACAGCAGAAGCTGCGCCTCCTCCGCACGTACTTACTGCCAAAGCTGACCTATGGGTTAGTCTTTGGCAGGCTTACGGCAGGGAGGCTGCAAGAGTTAGATCGACAAGTTCGCTCTGCTGTGCGCTCTTGGCTGAAGTTCCCACCTGGTGTCCCAAGTGCCTATTTCCACGCACCGGTCAAATCCGGTGGGCTTGGCATTGTGTCTCTCTCGGCATGTATCCCTTCCCTGCGCCGCCAGCGCCTGCTAGCCCTTCAAGGGTCGAGCTGGGAGGTCGCCCGTGCGGCTGCTGATCTTGATTTTGTCAGGCAGCAGTTAGCATGGTGCGACCGAGCAACACCATCTGCTCCAAAACCCAGTTCGTCTGCTGAGTTTGCTGCTGCCCTGCATGAGTCAGTAGATGGTAAAGAACTCCGACAGTGCTCCGAAAGCCTTGTCTCATCCCAATGGGTGGATTGGGCTTCGGAGGGCATTGGGGCCCGTGACTACCGACACTATCACGCCGTCCGCATGGCAACTCTGCCAACTGCGGTACGGTGTTCGAGAGGTAGTCGCGGGACAACCCTACCCCTTTGCCGTGCCTGTCGGAGTGGAAATGAACATCTTTATCATGTAGTGCAGCAGTGTCCTCGGACTCATGGGGGCCGCATTCTACGTCATGATGCGGTCGCCAAGCAGATAGCAGGTGCTTTGTCATCTAGCGGCTGGGATGTTGAGAGGGAGAGATTGTATCACATGCCAAGTGACCAGGGTAAGAAGCCCGACATCGTTGCCGTCAAGCCCGACCAGTCTTGCATTATCCTGGATGTCCAGGTTGTCAATGGCAGCTTGGACATGGAGCAGACTTGGCGGGCTAAGATAAGAAAGTATGACAGAGATGATTTACGGCAAGCGGTGTCGGAGCTAAAAGGAGTGGTACCCAACAACATCAGGGTGATGGCTGCAACCTTGTCATGGCGCGGGGTGTGGTGCGGGAAAAGTGCCACGGAGTTGCGCGAGTTGGGCATCTCGGTAGGCGTACTCCGTGGTATCACCACCCGCGTCCTGCTCGGCTCGTATTTGAACTGGTGGTCGTTTTATAGAGGCACTTCCCTTCATCCCTCTCTCCCACCCCCACCTTCCTCATCTTCCCTCATCCCCAGGGCCGGCGTCGGGTGAGTCCTGGGCGTCCTCCCCATTATATTTGATTTATTTATTTATTTTCATTTATGGCGTGCCCCCTCCGTCACAAAAGACATTTTGTCTTTGAGGGGAGTTTATTTAAAAAAAAAAAAAAAAAAAAAAATTGCACAGAGTAGGTATTTCCCGTAGGTAGTAGGTATTTCCGATGGGTGGGGGGGGGAGTGAGTGCCAGGGAAGGGGGGCGGGGCGCTCCCGCTTTTGTGAGCGCCGGGGAAGGGGAGGGGCCGCCCACCTTTAGGGAGCGCCGAGCTGCACCCCCTCCGTGAGCGGAGCGTAACGCAGTTTCTTGAAGTGTCTCCCGGTAAACCAATTTATAAGACGTTATCACGTCAATATCAATTTTCAATTCAATGGACAGCCGATTTTTTTGTGGGCTATTGGAAGTCTCAAAACAGAGTTAGACAAAAATGTCCAAGGAAATCGATGAATTAAATTTTCCAAAATTTTTGTCAAAACATAATTTTTGATTTTCAATAAATTCAAAATTCTTGCTCGAAAATGATATTGAAAAATGATATTGATATGATCTTATTGAAAATGATAAACCAAAATGATTCAAAAATTCAGCTCTTTCCATTATTTTTTAAATTTTTTAAATCTAGTTAATTTGGTGACAACTTGGTACAGCTGCAGTGGAATTCATAAGGTGATTTCTGTGTCACTTGTGACACCACGGTCCAATTAGTGTTAATAGTGAAAGTTCTACGTGGAAAAGCATCAAAGTATCGTAGGAGTGAAACCGAATTAATCACTCCCGAAATTCCCTTTGACGGTGGGTTGTATAAATCAAATTTTCAGCCGACGCGAGAGTTGGAAAAGGGCGGAGGGAAAATCGACCGACCGGGGGAGGCCTTGGTAAATCCGAGGGCTGCTGCCAACAATCCTAGGAAAACATCCAAAAGGAGATTTCTCCTTTATACACAGAAGAGCAAAAACGCCGGAACGCAAACCTTTTCAACGGGGAGATTGAAGAGGCGAGTTTCTCGGGTCGTCAGGTTTGTCAGGCTGATGGTATTTGCTCTCGGGAGGGTTAAAACCCTGTCAGGTAGAACACAAACTGTGTTTCCATTCAAGATTCAAATGTAAATGAGTCGTCACAATCCACCGGTGTTTCGTAATTCTCGGACTCCACAGCCCGAACTCAGCATGAAACGTTATTTCTAAAAATGTTGGGAGGGATGAAGCTATTGAAATAACTTCAAACTGTACCTTTAGAAGGTTATTTCCTGAAAATTTCGGAACATGTTCTCTATAGTTCAACACTTGTCAACATATTTCATATTTAATACCTTTTTGGTTTCTCTTTTGGTTCCTCATTTTCAATAATGAACCTTTGGAATCGACCAAGAATTTTTTTTAACCCCCCCTCAAAATTTGTTGGTTTACGTTTCAAGGTACGTAGAATCCAAAAATCGAATAAAAATTTGGCCGTCCGACCGCCGTACGCGGCACTTTCCCCACTTAGCATTGACCGATTTTGATGAAATTTGGTTTGTAGGCTCCATTCGAGGTCTAGTTGTGCCCCGAAGATTTTGGGTTATGTAGGCCACTTCTAAGGGTTCAAAAATAAGGTTTTAAATTTTGAAAACGCCCAAACTCAAAAACAATTTATATAAAGGTACCTATAGTTTTCCATCAGTTTAAGATAGTATAGAATTTTTTGAGACCACGCGGAGCTCTGTAGGACAAACCGTTCGTTCCCTACGAGAATTTGAGGGTTGGACTTACGATAATTCAGAAACACGAGTGTGAATCGCAAAAGAGGGCTAATCGCCGTTAAAATTTTAGCTGGCCAAAATGCGATCGATGTTTTTCTTCAAGTTGGTTGGTGGTAACAATGGCGAAGCCATGTTCTTTAGAGACCAGTGATCTATACGGAAAAAAATGAACCTTTGTGTAATAATTTGCAGCGTTTTATTCGATTTTTGGATTCTTCGTGCCTTGAAACGTAAACCAACATATTTTGAGGGGGTGTTAAAAAAAATTTCTTGGTCGATTCCAAAGGTTCATTATTGAAAATAATAAACCAAAATTGATAGACAAACAGAAAGACGCTCAGTCAAAACGCTGCAAATTATTACACAATGGTTTATTATTAGATCACTCGTCTGCAAAGCCACCAACTATCCAACATGAAGAAAAACATCGATCGCATTTCGGTCAGCATTAATTTGAACGGAGATTAGGCCTCTTTTGCGATTCACACTCGTGTTTCTGATTTATCGTACGTCCAACCCTTAAATTCTCGTAGGGAGCGAACGGTTTGTCCTACAGAGCTCCGCGTGGTCTCAAAAAATTCCAAAAATTCTATAGAATCTTGAATTGAAGGAAAAACAATACCTTTATATCAAAATGTTTTGAGTTAGGGCGTTTTCAAAATTTCAAGATTCATTTTTGAACCCTTAAAGTGACCTACATCAACCAAAAGTGAAGAAGTTTTTCGTGTGTTTCCCGAGCAATTTCGGCCGGGACATGAGTACCCTTACCGAAATGCCGGAATCAGATAGATGCTACAGCAGGACACTCACAGAGGATGTGTTCTGCTGTTTCGACTCCTTCGCAGCAGAGCCGACATTCAACTGTCCTGGCCTTGCCCATCTTGTTGAGATGGTATCTCACGGGGCAATGGCCAGTCAGGAGACCCACGATGGTGCGAAGGTCCATCCTCCTTAGCGACAGCAGATCTTTTGCTCGTTTTTTAGAGATGGTGATTAGCTGCTTGGCTTGCCTCTGCTTTGGAGTGTTGCCCCAGTATGCAGCTTCCTTGCTGTCCTCCCATTTTCGGACCTGTTGAGTAATGAAGCTCTTGGTAACCCCGAGTAGGGGTTCAGGACCAAAACATTGGGATTCCGATAACTGCTTAGCGAGTCGATCGGCTTCTTCATTGCCATCTACTCCTCCATGGCCAGGGACCCAGAGCAAAGTTAACTTATTGCCCCGAGCCGCAGCCTTCAGGGAGTCCAGACAATCCCAGGTTAGCCTTGATGTTATTGAGTAGGCTGCAATGGCCTTTAGGGCTGCCTGGCTATCAGACATTATGCAAAATTCTCGCACCTTTGAGTCGTTTTTTGGCGATCTCTTGTGCGCATATTTCTATGGCATGGGTTTCAGCCTGATAAATCTAGGCGGGGCGGGAAAACTAGTATAAGTCAAAAAACCTAATTTTACAGGGGAGGCTATTTTTGTGGTGGGCCTGAATATGGTTCTGTTTGTACTCTTCTTACCTGCTTGTTGTTCCAGATACCCCTGGTTTTTTACTTTTAAATTACTATTTGTAGTTGAACCAAATATGCATTAAGTGCATTTTCCAATAACTTTTTTTTTTCGCTGTAATTTTTGACTTATACTGTTTCGACCTTTACGAAAAATTGACTTATGTTTCTAAAACCACTCATCATCGTACTTAAATTACTGAAATTTCACTTGAATTCGAAGATAAAATTCAATTCAAACACAGAATTGATTATTCTTTTGCCATGTATATAGACAGTAAGAAACAAGACAGTAGCTAGGATTGTAATAAAGTTCCATACATCAAACTTTTCTTGATTATTCACAGTATTTGTTTAGAAGCAGACAGGGATTTGATCTATAAAAATTGTATAAAAACAGGCCCGAGCAATTTATTCAAAACATATGTTTACAGAACACGAGTGAAACAATACTTAATTATTGTTTGGTAGGTATTGACAAAAAAATTTAACAACCTTGGTAATTACCTACCTATTTATTGAGTTCATCAGGAGATAGGGTGTTTCCATCTAATAGTGTGGTGTTGGATGTACATCCACAAATTATTATTGTTCCTTACTTACTATTATTAAGTATGATAATATATGAACCGTCACAGTTCACCAAAACCTCGAAGCGAGTAGTTATTTCTATAAATTACATGTGGTATTACTAATATTCCATCTAATAGTACGATAGAGTAACATATCATCAACATTATACTGAAAAGTGGTGGGTGGGAATTTCGATTAAAAATAGTAATGGATGTGAGAAGTTGGTGTGCCACCTGTTCTGATGCCGCAACACACGTTTTCTCGCACAAATCATCTATGGCTGGGTACTTACGACTGAGCTACATGCACGAGATTCTGGGATACGTTTCTTATATACCGTTGAATTAATACCGTTGTAACTGGTTGTCTGTAGTTCTACAGGCTTCATTCATGTCAGACCTTTAAGAATATTTCAGTGGAGATCCGTTTTTTGATGGATTCGAGAAGTTGGGCGAATAAGAAGTTCTGTTGTAAGGGAATGATGTGGCCGCGCGGCTCGGAAAGTGTTGCGGGTTAGTCTAGGCGCGCCTTAAATCTACGACTGGGCGTCTATGGCCCATTTCACACAGGTTTAGGTACCACTTACTGTTTATTACGAATTTTGACAAAACGTCAAAACAGAAACACGAACAGTAAACAACAGAAAAGGGCAAAGTACAATAGAAAACAGTGTTGCCCTAATAGTTCAAGTCAGGGCTTCCAACCAAATGTTTGTGGTCATACTAGTATAACCTGACATATACTATTTTGAACGGTAAACTAAAGAGTAACTTGGCGGTATTCATAGTGTAAGTTGACCTATACTCTTAGTACCATAACGTCTTATGGCTTAATTTGACTTATACTGTTGGTAACCCTGCGTTTTTCTGGCTACAACACTGATTTTGACCTAAACTACTTTTACCAGCAAGTGGGAAAGACCTTTAAGAATGTATAAATGACTTAACTCATTTTGATCATTGTTTGACTTATACTAGTCCCCCCCCCCCTGCCTAGAAATGGTCGCTGTTGTTCCTAGGGGTTTAGTTAGGCTGAAATTTGGGCCTTTGATCCCTAGGCCAGCTTTTCCATTCATCACAGACCCATCTGTGTTCCACAGAAATGTTGTACAGATAGTATGAGAGTCAGATTCAGTCAGAATTATGTTCAAATCGTCCGACATAAGTCATACTGATAAACAGCTAGTAAGGGCGATAGTCAGACAGGCGCTCACCTACAGCTGTTGGAAAGTTTTGGAGCTTATTGAGTTTTCTAAAGAAAAACGCTGCAAATTATTTCACAATGGTTTATTATTTTTCTATATAGATCACTCGTCTACAAAATCACCAACCATCCAATATGTAGGAAAAAATAAAAAATAAAAATAAAAAAAATTAAAAAAAATTAAAAAAAGGCCTCTTTTACGATTCACACTCGTGTTTTGATTTATATATATATATTTCAATATAAACCCTTAAATTTTCGTAGGGAGCGAACGGTTTGTCCTACAGAGCTCCGCGTGGTCTCAAAAAATTCTAAAAATTCTATAGAATCTTAAATTGAAGGAAAAACGATACCTTTATTTCAAAATTTTTTGAGTTAGGGCGTTTTCAAAATTTCAAAATTGATTTTGGAACCCTTAGAAGTGACCTACATCAACCAAAAGCTTCGGGGCACAACTAGACCCCAAATGGAGCCTACATACCAAATTTCATCAAAATCGGTCAATGCTAAGTGGCAAAAGTGCCGCGTACGGCGTACGGCGTACGGCGGACGGCGGACGGCGGACGGCGGACGGACGGCCAAATTTTTATTCGATTTTTGGATTCTACGTACCTTGAAACGTAAACCATCAAATTTTGAGGGGGTGTTAAAAATTTTTTTTTTCTTGGTCGATTCCAAAGGTTCATTATTGAAAATAATAAACCAAAAAAATGCTTCTAGAACCTTCAGCAGATTCAAAAGTATTATGAACACACGTGGATCGGATTGTGGTGCGACACGTGGAGCGGGCGCAGGTGGCAATCAACGGACACGTGGGGCGTGATAGTAAAATTCCGAAAAAGGACGGAGGAGGTCAAGAGAGGTGAAAAGATGAGAATTGGGGCGCGCAGCTTGTAGGTGGGGAAGGACCCTGCAGGGGGCGGAGCGAGGGGCGCCCTGAATTAAAATGCCCCCAGGCTCGAACGCGTCGATACCGCGGGGTCCTTGGAGGGCCTGTAGGACGCGACGGGAGGGTTCTCGCGACCACGCGGTACCTACAGGGGTTCACGAGGGGCTGTCGCTCCCTCACTTTGTCTGTTTTATGCTCTTCCACTCCACTGATCCCGTCACTTGAACTGACCGCCCTCCCGGTTTTCCGCTCAGCTACATCCATCATCGACCTCCTAGCTCTCCTCCGCTATTCTCTGCATTCTACAGTGAACACGCTGTAATTCACAGTAATCCACTCCAGCTGTGCGTCATACTACTGTAATCACTTCGTAGAACATAAATGAGCAACATTTCAAAGATATATTTTTGAACTGATAAATACTAATCATCACTCCTTATCATTTTCTGATTTTAAAATTTAAAACGCTGCAAATTATTACACAATGTTTTATTATTTTTCTATATAGATCACTCGTCTGCGAAATATGATATTTGAATTACCCGTAAAAAATCAGTGGGGTCACCATTTGCATTTTTTTAAGGTTCGGAAATTACGGAGATGAATGGCTGGTCCTATAAATTTTGGCCACCATGTATAGTTCAATAATTGTCAACATATTTCATGTTTAATAGCGTTGTGGTTACCCTTTTTCTATTAAAACCGAAAAACCGATAGTCAGACACAAAGCGACAAATAGTCAGACAGCCATCGATAGTCCGAGATAGTCAGATAGATAGAAATACGGCAAACAGATAGTCGAACAGGCTAATATAGTCAGTAGATAATAGTCAGACACGTTGATAGTTCGATAGGTAGGCAGACAGAAAATAATAGTCAGAAAGCCAGTTAGTCCGAAAGGAAGTCTGATAGAGAGAAGTCATAAAACAGATAGTCACGACAGTAGTCAGTCAGATAATCAAATGATAGTCAGATTAATAGTAAGGGAGATAGTCAAACAGATGGTTAGGTAAATAGTTATATAGACAATAAACAGACACATACTAATCAGTCATCCAGTTTGATTAGTCCGAGAGACAGTCAGACAGAAAACAAAAATAATGATAATCATAGGTCAGAATTATAATCAGACATGTAAATCAAGAGAGGTGTTAGGCAAGGGTGCCCCCTCTCGCCATACCTTTTTCAATATTTTCATCGAAGCATCGATTGAAGAAATGAAACTAAGAACAAAAGGAATATCAATCAATGGCCACAAAGTTCATTGTATCAGATTTGCAGACGACATAGCCCTAGTAGCGGAAACCGAGGAAGAAATGAACCATATGCTTAATATTCTATCTGACATTTTTGACCGATATTAACTTAGAATAAATGATAAAAAGACAAAAACGATGATATCAAAATTTGATATCATCGTTTTTGTCTTTTTATCATTTATTCTAAGTTAATATCGGTTTTTGTCTCTATTTAATAGAGACAAAAGCAACATTAACCCAAACACTCAAATAAAAATAAAAGGCATACCAATCGAAAAAGTAGAAGAGTTTTGTTACCTTGGAAGCTGCATAACATTTGACAATAAATCTGCAAACGACATCAAAAGGAGAATCGCACTAGCCAAGCAAGCCTTCCGTAAGAAGCCTTGATTACCAGCAAGCACCTCAAATTGGAAACAAGGAAGAAATTCATCAGATCGTATGTATGGAGCACATTACTGTATGGATGCGAAACGTGGACCCTGGGAAAAAAATGAAAAAGACAGATTGGAGGCAATGGAAATGTGGTTGTGGAGAAGGATGACCAAGACATCTTGGGTAGAAAGAAAAAACAAACGAAATAGTGCTAGAAGAAGTAGGAGAAAGTAGACAACTGATCAGATCAATACTGAAGAGAAAAACGAAACTTATCGGACACCTGCTACGACACAACCCCTTCATCAGCAACATACTAGAAGAAAGAATTCAAGGTACGAGACCTAGAGGAAGACCCGGGACGTCATAGGGTGACTCGCCCAGTGAATGAACAGTACGAGGTTATTTAGGAATAATAAGGCTTGCGATGCACCCTGGTGATAACGGTGTTTTTCATCAGTTCCATCAACATATCATAGATAGCAGGGTGAAGCAGTAGTAGATAAAAAAAACTCTGGCATCATCTTCGGTTTTGATGTTATCAGCAGGTCTGTCACCAAGATCGTCTCTGGGGGTAAGAAATGGAGTTGGCCATTACGTGGGGATTAGTGTTTAGAGGAAAGTAAAATGTTAAATCAGTCAATGTCATGCTTTATTATTGTAGCTGATATGTTTTTCTAGAGATAACTAATTGGGTAGAAGGGAATTTTTTTTATTATGATATGTTTTGTTGGGTGTTCATACTGTGGGAGCTAAAATATGACCTCCAACCAGTAATGAACGACAGTAAAATGACTGTTCATTCACTGGCTGGAGGGTTATTTCACGGTTTTAAATCGAATGGAGGCTTCCCAAGTGAAGAAACAACCAAACTGCTGATTTTTTGCCTCAACTTGTTTAAATAATTATCCTATCCAGTGAATGAACTATATGAACTATAATGTTCATTCACTGGAATTTCAGGGTTCATTCACTAGGAAATAGTGTTCATTCATAGGGTGAAATACATTAACTCCTTTATTGTGGAAAATTAGCTATAAAAATCAACTTTTCTCGTCTTCTCCCATGCTATTCTTGTTCCTTACATAATTTTAAACAACATCAGACAAATTCAAGTAGTGTAGTACTGCAACTTTAAGAACTATGTACATTAAAGTTCGTCGCTAGTGTGCTAAGAGCTTAAGTGTTCATTCATTGGGCAAGTCACCCTACCTCAGCGACGTGATGATGCTGATGAACACTACATCCTACTCTAACATGAAGTCTATCGCGACAAACAGATCGGAGTGGTTATTACGACAAGGTGAAGCCTTTAGAAGATGATGATGATGTAGATAGACAGATAGCTATGTAGATAGTGGAATAGACATTAAACTAATATTTACAATGATGGACATCTAATTGATGAGAATTCTAGTCAGAATTATATTCACTCAAATGTATAGAAACTGGAAAAACGCTGCAAATTATTACACAAATATTTATTATTTTTCTATATAGATCACACGACTGCAAAGAACACGGCTTTGCCATTGTTACCACCAATCAATTCGAAGAAAAAACATCGATCGCATTTCGGCCAGCTAACATTTGAACGGAGATTAGGCCTCTTTTGCGATTCACACTCGTGTTTCTGATTTATCGTAAGTCCAACCCATAAATTCTCGTAGAGAGCGAACGGTTTTGGTTTTGGTGTTCTCTAAATTTCTGAAAAATCAAGACTATTTTAAATTGATGGGAAAACAATACCTTCATATCACAATTTTTTGAGTTAGGGCGTTTTCAAAATTTCAAAATTGATTTTGGAACTCTTAGAAGTGACCTACATCAACCAAAATCTTCGGGTACAACTAGACCCCAAATGGAGCCTGTAAACCAAATTTCATCAAAATCGGTCGATGGTAAGTGGGGAAAGTGCTGCGTACGGCGGACGGCCAAATTTTTATTCGATTTTTAGATTCTACGACGTAGAATTCTACGACGTAGGGGCGGCTACTGATAGGAGCATAGGCGCATATGCACCCCCAGCCAATTAAAAAAGAAAAAAAATTTAAAGTATGTTCCTCTTCGTTTGAAGAGTAAGTTGGCTAGGACAGAAGACATGATCGTAGGTACTGTGCTAGTTGAATCTACGCGTGAAAACTGTGGCGGGAGCTCCCTCTTGGTTTATTATTTTCAATAATGAACCTTTGGAATCGATCAAGAAAAAAAAAAATATCAACACCCCCTCAAAATTTGATGGTTTACGTTTCAAGGTACGTAGAATCCAAAAATCGAATAAAAATTTGGCCGTTCGTCCGCCGTACGCGGCACTTTTGCCACTTAGCATTGACCGATTTTGATGAAATTTGGTATGTAGGCTTCATTTGGGGTCTAGTTGTGCCCCGAAGCTTTTGGTTCATGTAGGTCACTTCTAAGGGTTCCAAAATCAATTTTGAAATTTTGAAAACGCCCTAACTCAAAAAATTCTGATATAAAGGTATTGTTTTTCCTTCAATTTAAGATTCTATAGAATTTTTAGAATTTTTTGAGACCACGCCGAGCTCTGTAGGACAAACCATTCGGTCCCTACGAAAATTTAAGGGTTTATATTGAAATATATATATATATAAATCAAAACACGAGTGTGAATCGCAAAAGAGGCCTAATCTCCGTTCAAATTAGAGCTGACCGAAATGTGATCGATGTTTTTCTTCATATTGGATGGTTGGTGATTTTGTAGACGAGTGATCTAAATAGAAAAATAATAAACCATTGTGTAATAATTTGCAGCGTTTTTCTGACCAATCACACCCGTTTGGAGCATCACCTTTCCTCTGCACCGTTTCTGGGGAAAGTGACGTCATCTTGACATCTTTCGAGGGAGGCAGGCACGTGAGATTGACCAATCAGAGAGCAGGACATTTTCTCGTCTTGTGCAGAATTGGTTCGTTGCTCCCCCGTCAGAGAGCTCTGCAATCCGGATTTCCTTATAGAGAAATAAGTAAACAAACAAACCTGATGTGAATTCCGTTTTACGTTTTTGGTTTACTACCGTTTCGGTAAACACCGTTTTGATCAAAGTATTGTGATTACTTAGGAGTGTTGTAGGTACCTACAATGAGTAGTTTACATTAGAGTAAAGTAAACTATTTGCGTTTGTCGATTGTGGAAAAGTGCGACATTCGAGAAACTCGCAGCCCCTTGCCGTCTCTACCTGGACTCCAGCAGACGTTGAAATTTAAAAACCGTGCAGATTCGTACTGTAAGTTCTAATGTCGACTATTATAAGGAGGTAGATTGGCTTTGTGGGTGTGAAGTGACTAACTGACAATTTCGCCTACTTTGTTCTACCAACCGAAATGAGGCTTGAGTTAGAGACGGCATATTATGCGTTTTTTTTTTTTTTTTTTGGCTAAATGGGAGATCACTTGTTAAGTGATCTCCCATTTAGCCAAAAAAAAAACGCATTGGCTGTCTCCCATAAGAACGCTCTGGTAGATTGCGTATATTGGGTCGTCAAAATATAATGCAAAAACTCGACAGTGCACATCGTCATAAAGTCGAAAAATAGGTACATTTTTTATCCCGAATCATTTATTGTACCTATCAAGTTCTGTGGTGTTTTCGAGCTAGCCGTGCGTGGGCATGATGAGAGGGAAGATTCTTCGAATCTCGGAGTTTTCAAGGGGCTCGTTAATTTTTCTTCCGAATTGGACGATGTTTTGAATCGTCACATGCAAATATACATTTCAGCTATTGTAATTAAATGGATGCATTTCTTGGGTTTAAACCTTTGATGATTAAGTATTTCAGAATTTCTGTTAACCATGTTTCGTGTCTATTGCACCTACGTATTTAGTACCGTTTGCAATTTTAAGATGAAAAAGTTACAAAGATTTATCCCATTTGCATATCGTTGAAATTTCTATTTGGCAGAGAAAATCACCTATTCTGTCCCTTCTCGATAGCCTCTCCTGATCTCTGTGCACCCCCTGAGTTTCAGAGCAGGAGCTGCCTTTTACGTACCTTGGAACGTAAACCAACAAATTTTGAGGGGTTAACAAGTTCTTTTCTTGGTCGATTCCAAAGGTTCATTATTGAAAATAATAAACCAAAATGGGAAAACCCGTTTATTCAGTTTAAGTTATCACTTTTCTCTGTAAATCGATCTTCTCTTTTGCAGGAAAACAATTTCTTTCTTCTTCGCCTTTCGACGGCACTTCGAGCAGAAAACGGTCGGCAAGCGAGGCCACCGAGAGAAGACTAGAGCGGAGCAGCAACTATTCAACTCAGAGTAGTCTCGCTCGACGACCACCAAGATCCCTGCAGGTCCTTGCAGTTGTCTTTGACGCCTTCTTCTCTTCTGTCTATTCCAGGTCTTCGTGGTGTGATCTACAGGTTGAACTCTCCTGTGAACCTTCAAAGGATCGATTCTACTACTAATTTCAACATAAAATATATCTTCTTGCAATCTCTTTAACCCTTTGTTTTCCGAGTTATTCAAATTTTAAAATTCTTTTCGTCAATTATAACCTTAACAATTTAGAATCATTATTAAACTTCTTGTAAACTGAAAGTTAACCTCTAAAAAGACAGCTGGCAGCTCCACCCCCGGTGAAAAACGCTGCAAATGATTACACAACGGTTTATGATTTTTATATAGATCACTCGTCTACAAAATCACCAACCATCCAATATGAAGAGAAAAATTTAAAAAAATAAAAAAATAAAAAAAAATAAAAGAAAATAAAAAATAAAAATGATTAACAAAAAATCAAATTCACCAACCATCGATCGCATTTCGGTCAGCTCTAATTTGAACGGAGATTCGGCCTCTTTTGCGATTCACACTCGTGTTTTGATTTATATATATATATATTGTTACGTTTAGCAATGATGGACACCAGAAATGGGATTAAAATTGGATGTTGTATTTTGTAAAGAAAATTACCTATCTGCATTCAGAACTTTTCCACCACAACAAAAACATATCAACCTTTTCGAATCACCATTACATCAACACCTGTTGACAACGAACAGAAACATAATACTAATTGGAGACACCTAACACTTCTCCCTTCCTTCTTCTTTAAACGGGGTAATCCGGTCGGCGTGCACTACCTTCATCTTGCCAGATGGAAGCCTTATCCGGTACACAACATCAGTTATCCTCTTTCGCACGATACATGGTCCTGCCCAGGGGGATGCTAGTTTTGGACAGACGCCTACTTTTCTTTGAGGACAGAAACACCACACTTTGTCCCCTTCCTTGTACTGTGGATTGGTGGCTCGGACGTCGTACCGCTTTTTCATTGATGCTGCTGCTTTCAGTAGATGTCTCCGTGCAAGCTGATGCACCTTCTCTAATCGGTCTGCTAGCTGCGTAGCGTATTCCGTAGTATGGTCCTGCTGTGGTACAGCACCACACAACAATGTCACCGGAAGAGTCAATTCTCTCCCAAAGGTGAGCATTGCTGGGGAGAATCCTGTGGTTGAGTGCTCGGATGCTCGATATGCCAGCAGTGCTAGTGAGAGGTAATAGTCCCATTCCCTCTGATCTTCTCCAACCATTTTTGCCAAGAGCTCCCATAAGGTGCGATTGAACCTTTCGACAAGCCCATTGCTTTGAGGGTGCATTGGTGTTGTTCGGGTCCGTGTAATGCCAAGGATTCGCAATACCTCCTGGAAGACTTTTGACTCAAAGTTAGTACCTTGATCCGTGTGGATCTCCCGAGGAATCCCGAAACGAGACACTACTTGGGCAACAAATCCCTCAGCTACCGTCTCTGCCTTCTGGTCTGGTACTGCAAATGCCTCTGGCCATTTGGTGAAGTAATCCACTGCCACTACTATGAATCGATTGCCACACTTTGAAAGAGGCAGTGGTCCTATGACATCAATCGCAACCCTTTCAAATGGCACTCCAGTCACTTGATCCTGCAATGGTGCCCTTTGCTGCAATCCAACTCCTTTACGGCGACCACAGGTAGTACAAGAGCGGCAAAATACCCTTACATCTCGGTGCATTCCTACCCAATAATAGTGTTTGCGAAGCTGGCTCACCATCCTCCGTGTACCAAAATGGCCTGAATTGTGGCATTGCTGTAGTACCCTTTGTTTTGCTGTGGATGGCACCACAATTTGATACGTGGTCATTAGGTTTCCTTGCTCAAAAACACGCTTCAAAACTCCTTTTTGCACAAACAAGGCATCATACATTGCCCAATAAGATTTTAGGCTGGCCGATTGTGGAGATACCTGGTCCCAGAGTGGTCTGTTACCATTTGTCTTCCACTGCAACACCTGCTTGAGGGATTCATCTTGTTCCTGCAAGGTTTTCCAGTCTAACTCCCCATCTAGTGCTACTCGCAGCACCCATTCCACCCCATCGTCGTCCCCCTTTCCATCTCGTTCTTCAGCTCGCGTACAGTGATTGCACCCATTTCCCAAGCAAGGACGTCGGGACATACCATCAGCATTCCCATGAGCTTTCCCTGGACGGTATTGGAGGTCAAGATTGAAAGGAGCCAACCGATTTACCCATCTCGCTAGTTGTCCATCCGGATTATGGAAATTGCGTAGCCATGTGAGCGAGGCATGGTCCGTACGCACAATTATCCGTTCTCCACTTTCCAGTCCATAGGATGCAAAATGTTCGAGAGCTTTTATGAGGCTTAGCAGTTCTCTCCTAGTAACACAGTAGTTGCGCTCTGCCTTTTGTAGACATTTGGAGTAGTAGGCCACAACCTTTTCAACACCCTCCTGCTCTTGTGACAAGACTGAACCAATAGCATAACCACTTGCATCCACATCCAGTATGTACTGGGCTCCAGGCAGAGGGTGAGCAAGTATTGGTGGGTTTGTCAGGGCTTGTTTCACTGCTGTAAACGCGGCTTGGTGCTCTTCTGTCCATTTAAACTCTTTAGATGTGTCTTGGGCTTTGTACAATGGTCCTGCGATGTTAGCATAGTCTTTTATGAAGGCACGATAATACGAGCAGAAACTTACAAAAGATTGTACCTCAGTTGTCGAAGTTGGAACTGGCCAGTCGATAACGGCTCGTATCTTTGCAGGATTAGGTGAAACCCCCTTATTGGAAATTACATGACCCAAGTATTCAACTTCAGTTTTAAAAAAACTGCATTTTTTCGGATTCAGCTTTATCCCTGCTTGGCGCACTACTCTCATCACTTCTTCTAGGTCCTTCAAGTGCTGATCAAAAGTGGGTGATTGGATAAGAACATCGTCTAAATAGACTTTAACCTTTCCAGTTCTTATCTGAGCTCTGAAAAGACTGGTAACAGCACGCTGAAATGTGGCAGGCGCATTACAGAGACCAAAGGGCATGACACGGAATTGCCAGAGACCCTGTGGTGTACAAAACGCTGTGATTTCCTTTGACTCATTGGTGAGTGGGACCTGCCAGTAACCATTTTGCAAGTCAAGAGATGAAAACCATTGACTGCCAGCCAATGACCCCACTATTTCGTCAATTTTTGGCAACGGATAAGAATCTTTTTTGGTGATGTCATTCAATCGTCGGTAATCAATGCAGAAACGTGTAGACCCATCTTTTTTCTTCACCAACACAATTGGGCTGGCCCATGCACTTGATGATGGCTCTATTACCCCCATTTCTTCCATTTGGGTCACCATGTCGTCAACCTCACCCAAATGATGAGGAGAAAGTCTGCGGGGCGCTTGCTTAATAGGGGAGTCATCTATGCTATGAGTCACACCTGCAAAATAACCCATAACTTTTTTATTAGCAGCAAATACATCAGAGAATTCCATCAAAACATTTTTTGCATCTTCAGTTCGGTTTTCTGGGACACGCTGCATAACCCCCTCCAGTACATGTGTTAAGCAAGAGGTCTCCTCAATCATCTGTTGCAGTTCATGACCCTCAAACTCACTTTCTGAGTGTATTTCCAGTAGTCCCTGTCTTCCATCTTTGAAGGAATCCTGTACTCGGCTGGATGGTTCATTCTCCAACTGGTTCATTGATCCTGGAGAGAGAATTGGTGACTTGGACCCGTTTCCTGATCCCAGTCGTGTTGGACAATTTCGAGCCAAATGTCCAGGTGCATCACATCTCAAACATCTCATAATTCGTGTTGGGCAGTCCCGTACACCATGGCCACGACCATCACATCGAAAGCAGACCATCCTGTCCCTCATAGCAATTCGCACTGGCATCTGCTGAGGTTCTTGCTGTTGTTCCTGCTGCCTGCATTGCCTTGGTTGTTGTGGAATAATACGGGCACGGGTTAATGATACGTCTGCCCTAATTGCCAATTCTACAGCTGCTCTCAAGGTGAGGGGTGCTCCAAAAATAACCATTTCTCGTACTCGTTCATTGCATAGTCCTTCTTGGAACTGGCCCAGTGCAGCAATCCCGATGACCTCCGCTCCAGCCTTTGGGTATGCTTTGCGAGCTAACATTTTCACCGCACGAGCAAAAGCAGAAAAATCTTCGTGAGAGCCCTGAACTCTTCCACGCAGCTGCATTTCATAGATCTGAGCCCTGTTACTATCCCCAAATTCCGTCTCCAACGAATCAACCAGCGCACAATAATCCCAACCCGGAGATTCTTCGAGCACGCACTGTGCAGACCCTCGCAGAGATGCGGCCAAAGCCAGCCCTGCAGCCCTGTAATCCCAATTGTTTGCTTGTACCACTGCCTCAAAATGCAACTTGTAGTCTGCCCATGGCTTGGATCCGTCATACAAGTCAGGCTTGAATCCTATTTTCACCAGACTGGGTTGCTGAGCATGATCGGGGAAGGTGAAGCTTCCTGGAATGGCTGTAGTAGGTGCCCAGCCCAATTCCTTCAAAACCATTACCACCTGCCGTGTCAGCTCTCCACTTCATGATCAGTCCTAGGTTGCTCGAGTGCGACTGGAGGCTCAGCACCAACGGTAGGCTGAATCAATGGCTCGTTGTTTGGAACGAGAGGGCTAGGAAAGAATGGCACAACATTTGGTACAGCTATTATCTTACCTGGTTGTGATGAACCTTCAGCAACTTCTGATTGGCTGGAATGCGGAATGCGTTGTACATTGCGCCCATTTCGTAGGTGTACTACTTCCTCCTCTTTTGATTGATTATTGTCTGTGTTCATGGTTTGTACAATCCCACTTCTGACACCACTGTTACGTTTAGCAATGATGGACACCAGAAATGGGATTAAAATTGGATGTTGTATTTTGTAAAGAAAATTACCTATCTGCATTCAGAACTTTTCCACCACAACAAAAACATATCAACCTTTTCGAATCACCATTACATCAACACCTGTTGACAACGAACAGAAACATAATACTAATTGGAGACACCTAACAATATATATATTTCAATATAAACCCTTAAATTTTCGTAGGGATCGAACGGTTCGTCCTACAGAGCTCCGCGTGGTCTCAAAAAATTCTAAAAATTCTATAGAATCTTAATTTGAAGGAAAAACAATACCTTTATATCTAAATTTTTTGAGTTAGGGCGTTTTCAAAATTTCAAATTTGATTTTGGAACCCTTAGGAGTGACCTACATCAACCAAAAGCTTCGGGGCACAACTAGACTCCAAATGGAGCCTACATACCAAATTTCATCAAAATCGGTCAATGCTAAGTGGCAAAAGTGCCGCGTACGGCGTACGGCGGACGGACGGCCAAATTTTTATTCGATTTTTGGATTCTACGTACCTTGAAACGTAAACCATCAAATTTTGAGGGGGTATTAAATTTTTTTTTTTTTCTTGGTCGATTCCAAAGGTTCATTATTGAAAATAATAAACCAAAAGCTAAAAAAGCCTTGCATTTGTAGGACTATTGTGACAACTACATTACTACATGTATGTACATGTGTTCCAGCCAATACTGATGCATGGTCTTTCGAAAAAACAAATCCACGTTTCAGAGTCCTGACTACAACCATCAAACTTCGGAACTGAAGTCGTAGTGTTAGTTTGATGTAAGGTTTCTATCATTGACTTGAACTGAGCTGTCGCAGATTCTATTAGTCGTAATTTGCTACTTAACTAATTCGTAAGATAAGAACTGAAAAGATCCATCATACCGTTTCGAGTTTCAAATCCTGTCGGAGAAAACGTCTCTGGTGCTTTGTTCTTCACCCCTGCCGTCGCCGTAGGTTCAGTAATAACCGACTGCGCCATTATTATGGTTTTCCAGAATAGTATTTAAAATATAATAAACATTCAGCAAGAAACCATTGATCGTGGAATTTATTAGCTAAAACTCTGGAATCTACTATGACATTTTGGTAACTCGTTGTCAACAATCCATTGATTGGTAACTAGGTAACATATAACAATTCACTGGAGTTGTCACAACTATTATAGCGCCCGGAACCAAAATTTTGAAATGCTCAAACATT
>CM019169.2:32792587-32834117 GCA_009739505.2 Apolygus lucorum
AACATTGTGGGAATGGCAAATACATTACAGGAACCTACCTAAGCAATAAATAAAAATATTGACTAAAATTAGACTCAATGAGGAATCTACGAACGATCACCCACTCGGCACGAAATATCTCCTTGATTGTTGGTAGGTAGGTGTGCGTTGATTCACCAAGTTAGTATACAAATAATTTACTCGTTCAATTACCTACTTGCTGAAGGTAATCCACCTTATTTGATTAGAATGACCGTAACTAAGTACATAATTGACCGCGTAAATGTGAATAAAGGTCACATATGGAAAGAGGGTAGTAAGTAGTAAGTAAGTAAGCAACCATTTCAGGTTGAATTTTCGTCCGACTGCCATTCTTGGCGTCGCGGACGTCATCAGCTGTCTCCCTAAAGGAGATCAGAATTTGTTCTGATGATTTCGCTCATGGCTTCCCAAACATCACAGCCCTGAGATGGAACGAGAGACTGCCGATCTCTAATAGACAGAAAACTTTCTGCTAGCGACCAGACTCAAACTCGCATCCCCGCAAGACGGTTCTTATCTTATCCCGCAATCGGGTACACTGTCCACTAGACCACCGACGCCCAGGAAAGAGGGTAAAGTTTCCATCTCCCCAATGCCAACAAATTTTTTTTGGAAAAAAAAAAAGTGGAAAAGGAGCTCAATAAATTTGTGATAATTTTCTTAAAATTTAAGAAGAAAAATAAAATTAAAATTTCCTAAAATTTAAGAAATATCACAAATTTTATTTGAGCTCCTTTTTCACGAAAAATTAAATTAAATTAAATTTTTTGACCCGTATTTAAACCTTTGATATGCTTGGTGGTTTTGAGAAACACTCTGAGGGGAAACTGTCTCGGAATCACAGCTTTTGTTTATATTTTCAATAATGAACCTTTGGAATCGACCAGAAAAAAAAAATTTTAACACCCCCTCAAAATTTGATGGTTCACGTTCAAGGTACGTAGAACCAAAAATCGAATAAAAATTTGGCCGTCCGTCCGCCGTCCGCCGTACGCGGCACTTTTGCCACTTAATATTGACCGATTTTGATGAAATTTGGTATGTAGGCTCCATTTGGGGTCTAGTTGTGCCCCGAAGGTTTTGGTTGATGTAGGTCACTTCTAAGGGTTCAAAATCAATTTTGAAATTTTCAAAACGCCCTAACTCAAAAAATTCGATATAAATGTATTGTTTCCTTCAATTTACGATTCTATAGAATTTTTAGAGTTTTTGAGACCACTCGGAGCTCTGTAGAACAAATCGTTCGCTCACTACGAGAATTTAAAGTTTGGACGTACGATAAATCAGAAACACGAGTGTGAATCGCAAAAGATGCCTAATCTCCGTTCAAATTAAAGCTGACCGAAATGCGATCGATATTTTCTTCATGTTGGATGGTTGGTGGCTTTGCAGACGAGTGATCTATATAGAAAAAATAAAAAATAATAAACCATTGTGTAATAATTAGCAGCGTTTTAACGATATAATCATACAATTTCCTACAACCAAATGAAGGGTAGAAATTTAAGGTGGAAAGTAATGTGTGAAACCAAGTTTGAGGAAGTCAGCTCGAAGGGAGCAGTGATCAAGACAAACCCTTTGTTTTTCGAGTTATTTTTAATTTTAAAATGAGTGAGAATTTAAAAATAGGGGCACATTTTGAAAGAGCGTTCAATTTCAATCTCCCTGATGTCAAATAAGAAATTTTGAAAAAAAAAAAGTTTCGTGAAAGTGAAGTTCCTCGGAGCCTGCTACGCGCGATCGTGACGCGCCTGCTATGGAAGCGAGGAAAGTTTAGTTCCCTTGCGGCCTATCTCGAGTTAGTACAACGTCCCAAATATCTCTGCGGTTTCCTTGATACCCAAGAACCTTTTTAATTTTATTGGTAACCTCTTACTCGATTAAACATTTAATCGATCTACACTCCGTCTTGTTATTGAACTATACCCAATTCATATAATTAGTTAATAATTAACTTCTTAAAAAATCATCAAGAAGAAAAGAAGAAGAATCATGAAGAATCATGATTCATGAAGAATCATTGGGTAGGAATGCGAGTTGTCATTCTCTCAGAGTATTAACAACTCTATTTGAAAAGCAACTCAATGAAATTTGATACACTAAAGGTAGTGTTTTTGAGAGACACTCTACGGGGAAAACCTTATCAGAATCACAGCTTTTTGATATAATCATAAAATTTCCTACAAACTTTCTTCACCTCACTCCAATTCTGACACCGAAGTCAAGCTGGTTAACGACAGGTGATTCTTGTTTTCGTTTACACGGAACAACCGAAATATATATTTGATCTTGTCTTGTGCAAACAGTCAAGTTATTCACAGCCAAATGAAGGGTAGACATTTAAAGTAGCAACCCAGTTTGTGGAAGTCAGCCCGAAGGAATTAGTGCTCAGACTAGGTAACCCTTTGGTTATTATTTTCAATAATAAGCCTTTGGAATCGAGCAAGAAAAAAAAAAATTTAAACCCCTCCTCAAAATTTGATGTTTACGTTTCAAGGTACGTAGAATACGAAAATCGAATAAAAAAATTTCCGTCCGTCCGCCGTACGCCGTACGCCGTACGCCGTACGCCGTACGCCGTACGCGGCACTTTTCTTAGCAACACTGGACCGATTGTTCAAATTTGGTATATGGGCTCCATTTGGGTCTAGTTGTGCCGCGAAGCTTTTGGTTGATGTAGGTCACTTCTAAGGGTGAAAATTAAGGGTTGAAATTTTCAAGAGTGCCCTAGCTCGAAAACTCTCGAAATAAAGGTATCGTTTTCTCACCAATTTTAAATAGTATTGAATTTTTAAAAAATTTTGAGACCACCCGGAGCTCTGTAGGACAAACCGTTCGGTCCCTACGAGTACTTGAAGGTTTCCTTCGATAAAACAGAATCATGATGTGAATCGCAAAGAGGTCTAATCTCCATTCAAATTTTATCGGACTAAAATGCGATCGCTGTTCATTTCTTCGATTTGTATACAGTTTGCCTTCTGCGTAACCAGTAATCAAATTTCCGTATGAAGCTTTCTATTTTCCAATCGAGTGTGAAGCGTTTAGTTCTTTCTAATAAACTTGATTATGAAGTGTGAAGCCAGTATGGTGTGGTAGGTAGTACCTAGCTGGTAGGTAAAAAAAAGTTGGTAGGTAAAAAAAATGTTGGTGGGTAAAAAACGCTGCAAATCATGCTCAAAGGCTTCTTCACTCTTGAGATCACTGATCAGCTGAGTGAGCCCAAAGCCATTTCGATCCTATTGAATGAAAGTGCTCTTCCAGGCGTCTCCAGATTCGAGGAGATCTTCTTCACTCCTCAGATCACTGATCAGCTGAGTGAGCTCCGAAGCCATTTTCAATCCTATTGAATGGAAGTGCTCTTCCAGGCGTCTCCAGCATTCGAGGAGATCTTCTTCACTCCTCAGATCACTGATCAGCTGAGTGAGCTCCGAAGCCATTTTCAATCCTATTGAATGGAAGTGCTCTTCCAGGCGTCTCCGGCATTCGAGGAGATCTTCTTCACTCTTCAGATCACTGATCAGCTGAGTGAGCTCCAAAACCATTTTTACTCCTATTGAATGGAAGTGCTCTTCCAGGCGTCTCCAGCATTCGAGGAGATCTTCTTCACTCTTCAGATCACTGATCAGCTGAGTGAGCTCCGAAGCCATATTCAATCCTATTGAACGCAGGAAGCTGGAATTTGAGAGGGAAGGTCAAGGGAGAATACAGATGGTGGTAGGTGTATTGATGGAGAACCAGTGATCAAAACAGAAGGGTGATCTATACAGAAAATAATAAACCTTTGAGCAATGATTTGCAGCGTTTTTTCCAAGTGTTTCAATTTTAAATTTGTTTTCGTGTTTTCCTCCTATATGGTACCATAATAGCGTTAAATTTTCAATCTCCCCGATGCCGAAAAAAAAACGCTGCAAATCATTGCTCAACGGTTTATTATTTTCTGTATAGATCACCCTCTGTATAGATCACTGGTTCTCCATCAATAGCACCTACCACCATCTGTATTCTCCCTTGACCTTCCCTCTCAAATTTCAGTTCCTGCTTTCAATAGGGAGTAAAAAATGGTTTTGCAGCTCACTCAGCTAATCAGTGATCTGAAGAGTGAAGGAGATCTCCTCGAATGCTGGAGACGCCTGGAAGAGCACTTCCATTCAATAGGAGTAAAAAAGGCTCTGGAGCTCATTCAGCTGATCAGTGATCTGAAGAGTGAAGAAGATCTCCTCGATTGCTGGAGACGCCTGGAAGAGCACTTCCATTCAATAGGAGTAAAAATGGCTTCGGAGCTCACTCAGCTGATCAGTAATCTGAAGAGTGAAGGAGATCTCCTCGAATGCTGGAGACAGCGCCTGGAAGAGCAGTTCCATTCAATAGGAGTAAAAATGGTTTTGGAGCTCACTCAGCTGATCAGTGATCTGAAGAGTGAAGAAGATCTCCTCGAATGCTGGAGACGCCTGGAAGAGCACTTCCATTCAATAGGAGTAAAAAAGGCTCTGGAGCTCATTCAGCTGATCAGTGATCTGAAGAGTGAAGAAGATCTCCTCGATTGCTGGAGACGCCTGGAAGAGCACTTCCATTCAATAGGAATGAAAATGGCTTCGGAGCTCACTCAGCGATCAGTGATCTGAGAGTGAAGAAGCCTTTGAGCAATGATTTGCAGCGTTTTTACCACCAACATTTTTTTTACCTCCCAACTTTTTTTTACCTACCAGCTAGGTACTACCTACCACACCATACTGCTTCACACCTCCACAATCAAGTTTATTAGAAAGAACTAAACGCTTCACACTCGATTGGAAAAATAGAAAGCTTCGTATGGAAATTTGATTACTGGTTACGCAGAAGGCAAAACTGTAAGTATACAAATCGAAGAACAAAATGAACAGCGATCGCATTCATTTTAGTCCGAAAAAATTTGAATGGAGATTAGACCTCTTTTGCGATTCACACTCATGATTCTGTTTTATCGAAGGAAAACCTTCAAGTACTCGTAGGGACCGAACGGTTTGTCCTACAGAGCTCCGGGTGGTCTCAAAAATTTTTAAAAATTCAATACTATTTAAAATGGTGAAAAAACGAGAGTTTTCGAGCTAGGGCCCTTGAAAATTTCAACCCTTAATTTTCACCCCTTAGAAGTGACCTACATCAACCAAAAGCTTCGCGGCACAACTAGATCCCAAATGGAGCCCATATACCAAATTGAACCAAATCGGTCCAGTGTTGCTAAGAAAAGTGCCGCGTACGGCGGACGGACGGAAATTTTTTTATTCGATTTTCGTATTCTACGTACCTTGAAACGTAAAACATCAAATTTGAGGGGGGGTTAAAATTTTTTTTTCTTGCTCGATTCCAAAGGCTTATTATTGAAAATAATAAACCAAAACATTTCAAGAAAATATAGTGCATGAAAGAAGAGCTCAATAAAATTTGTGAAAATTGTTATTTCAATTTTACACAACTAATGTTGCTTATAATAAAATGTAGGGTAGAAATTCAAGGTAGAAATAAGGTTTGAGCAAGTGAGCTCGAAGGAGTTCAAGAGGCGCATCATTCCAACCTGATTGTGAAATCTTAGTTAAAAGTGCTTCCGTATTCCTTATGAAATGATAACGCGAATAAATTAGGGTGAAAGTACGCTCTCAAAAAGATGGCGTAATGTCGTAGACGAGGCACTTAGCTCCTTCGGAGAGGTATCTGATTCGAGTCTCTTCACTCTCAACGAAGTTGTGGCCTCGGAATTCCATATTCCTTATAGAGGACTCCTCCCGCCGTTTTTATGCCAAGTGGACGTTCTTCAGGGCTTGAAAAGAACGACGTGAACGGAAGCGACACTAAAATCTTCCACTCGAGATTTCATTGGACGAAGCAACAAGTTATTCGTCGACCTTGACATTTTAGAAACATGCCTCGAGGAAGTCAAGATGGGTTTTAACGCCGGACATGAAGGGTGAGAAAGAGTCCGCGAAGTGTGTGTGCCACATAGCTTCCTCGTATCAATCACCTGATTGTATAGATGATCCGATGCATAGTAGTTAATCTCAAAACATCAATCTCCAAGTACCTTCCAGGAGAGATGGGCGAATTCTTATTCATAAATACGATTATGGATACAAATCATATCTGCGATTTTATGATTATGATACGAATACAGGTATGAATATGATTACGAATTCAAATATAATCGTATTCACACTTTGAATACGACTTTCCCCCGTATTCGTATTATGAATACGATTTTATGATTTTTTCTATAATTTCCCTAAGAATCGAATTTTTTTTACAATTTTCCCTGAAAATCATACCTTTTTATGATCTCCTCCCGAACGTTCGACATATTTATGACTTAATATTGAGGAAATAATCAATCAAATTCGAAACGCTCATAAATTCTTATGAGATTTTTCACGCAGAATCGAATGAGACCAATCCAGGTTGCTACGACCAACCAAAAGAAAGTACGACCAAATTTCCGGAAATCATAATTTTTTAAAATGTTCAGTGCAAATCGTTGGAAAAATGACGATTTTCAGCGGATATGTCGTTTCTATTCGGTTGGTCGTGGCGACCTGGGTTGGTCTCATTCGATTCTACGTGAAAAATCCTATAAGAATTGTGTGCGTTTCGAATTTGATTGATTATTTTGACAATGTTAGTTCATATTGATACCTACTTCTGCCTAGTATAACATTACAACGATTAATAAATGAATTTGGTTGTTGAGCACATTTGCATTACGTAGTGGCCACTCAACAGGTAGAATGTGAAATAATAAGAAAACACGTCATTCCGATCTAATTTAAATCATAGAATGAACTTTATTAGTTTAGTTTCCATAGTAACTCAAATGTATATAATATACTGAAGTCTCTGATCCTACACTACTCCCCCCATCCTTTCTTCTCCTTCTTCTTCCAACCTTCTCGACTCTTCCATGTCATCGATGCCTCCTTCTCGTATTCGTAGTTGGTCTGCATGTTTCTCTTAGAATCCCTCCCGTTCTTACCTCATACGAATAAGGTCCGTTTCGTTTCTCCACTCTTCCTGCTCTCCAACCCCGGTTAATCTCGTTCTTCACCCATACCTCTTCCCCTCTCATCAAAAAATCTCCTTTCTTCGTCCTATCGTACTGCACCTGCTGCTTCCACATCTTCCTTTCCATCTGTTTCCGCACATTTGGTTTCACGTTATCAAATATTGTTGAGAATCGACGTCCAAAGAATAACTCAGCTGGAGCTCTACCTATGGTCTTCTGAGGCCCATTTCGGTAACTAATAAAACATTTTTTGCAAAGCCAATATGGGATCTCTTATTTCTTGTTCGTGGCTGATAACGTCTCTTTCAACGTCCTTATTAATCTTTTCAACTAGCCCGTTGCTCCTCGGGTGGTATGGAGTAGTTCTTATGTGTCTAATCGCATTCCGCTTTTAAAATTCCTCCATTTTCACCAGAAATGAACTGAGGTCCATTGTCTGTCACAACTTCTGCGGGGGATTCCATATCTGCTGAACCATGTTCGCAGACGTTGGATCAACGATGTCGATGTAGTGGATCTTAGGACACTCAACTTCAGCCCACTTGGAATAGCGTCAATTCCCACAACCACATACACCATCAATGGTCCTGCTAAATCCAAATGGATTCTTTCCCACACCTCTCAGGAACGTTCCATGGATATAATGGCACCTCCTCTACATCTTCTTGATTCTCTTGACAATGTTGACATCCTTTCACGAACGATTCTACGTCATTGTCGATGTGAGGCCACCATACCTAGTACCTCGCTATTGATCTCATGGCAGCAATCCCTGGGTGACCACAATATAAAATCTCAGCACCTGTTTCCTCATTTTTATTGGTACCACTATTCGTCCAAGTATTAGCAGTATTCCGTCTTCAACTGTCAATTCTTCTTTCCGTATTTTGTACATTCTCAAGTCTTGAGTTGGTTGTTCTGGCCAGCCATTCATTACGTACTCCTCTGCAGACTTTATTTCCGTATCATGATTGCTTTCATTCCTCAATTTCTCCATTGACATCAAAGTTTCGATTTTTGTCAGATTCAAGAATTTAATTTCATTGATATCTGTATCTACTGAACTATCGCTCCTTGGTAGTCTTGAGAGTGCATCCGCGCATACATTTTCTTCTCCTTTCCGATATTCTATCTCATACTGATACTGATTAAGTCGATGGCCCATCTAATAAGCCGGTTGTTGGTCACCTTTGGAAGGTTCCTTTCAGTTCCAAAAAATCCTTTGCAGCGGCCTTATGATCAGTTACCAATACAAATTCTCGTCCATATAAAAGACGTCGTGAATACGAGGGTCTTACTTTTTAAAAAAGTTATTGACTTGAACACAAGTTATTACAAATGATATGAGCTAACAAGGATAACGGGTCGTGGACTTGGCTGCGAACAAAAGAGTGAAGATTCCTGGGCTGCGGGTTTACTTATAGGTTTCCCTCAGGATGAGCGTCAGCGGGTTTGTCAGGGAGCTTGCTTTCCCACGGTCGTGGTTTCCAGAAGCGTCGGTGTCGATTCAGCAGGTCTGGGAAGTGTCGGTGTTGATTCAGAGGGTTTTCAAGGGTAGACTCATGAGATGATTCCTCCCCCTCAAGATCGGAGAACATAATTGGCAGAGATGGGAATTGTGTTCGCAGTTTGCTGCTGCGAGGATTTCGATGGTTGAGGTACTTCTTCGAGTACAACTGGATTTTCTCTGGAACTCAAACGCTTTGCGTTAACAACCTGAATAAATTGTTTCATCCTTGGCCACGTTACATATGCTACTATGCTTAATACTAGTGTGTATGTAATAAACGGGTGGTATATTGACCACTGTTCTTCTTTGGGATTATTATCAACAGAGTGCCACTTGGGGATATCTTTTAGGAGGTTTTTATAGTCTTCTAGATAGAATGTTTGATTTCCTGTCTGTATCTGTGGAATCTTGGATTTAGGAATCTGAAGGAAAATAGGTTTTCCCCATGATGTTCCTTGACTGTTCAGGATAGATTGGTTCAAATAAATTTCGTTATTTTGAGCATCTATCAAGTATGATCCGTTAATTTCAATAATTTCTGTTTTTGATTCATCTTTGATTTCAACTTGTTCAGTTTTTAAAGTGACTATTAAGATTTTATTTATTTCTTGAATTTTCTCAATTATAGGTTTTTTTCATTGAAATTTTTGTGAATGTACAATTATCTATCTTGTTTTTCATTATGATATCTTCTTCGCAATTAGCTACATCTCTTGATAGTATGTCCCAATTACAATAGAATTGTCACTGATTTTTGTACAAGGTTCTTTGAGTCCATATATTTGTGCACTATTAGCATTATACAAATAATAATTATACTTGGGGATTATGGTTACATAGTTATCTCCTTTCAAGATAGGAATAGATTTTAAAGTGTAAGTACGATATTCCTCTACATCATATAAAGGGAGTGATAACAAAAATACAAGCTATCTTCTATCCAAACACAGTTAGTTCCAACTAGTGTTTCATATTCTAATAAATGGTTAAATACTCTAAATGAGTTAGGATTGGTTTTACTAATAACCTTACGAATTTCTTCCTCTAATACAGAAGTGGGTATAATACTTGGGTGCAATTTCCCCATTTTACAAAAGGTATAGGCGGTTTCTATCTCGCTTAGCTGATGATTAATGATGTTAGGATTAACTGCATGTGATTTATCATGTCCCTAAGTACGGCTGCTGTCGAATCCATAGGATTTAGTACTTGATTAATTGATTCTAATTTGATGCGTAGCTGTTTGTTGTTAAAGTTCAAATTGTCAATCGTTTTATTATATTCCGTCATTATTTGGTTTATCATCGTGTATTGATTTTTGACTTGGTTTTCTAAAGAAGTATCTTTCTGTTTTAGATTTTTGACTATTTTCTCATATCTTAGTCTGTCCTCTTCGTCAAGGTTTCCAGTTATAGTTTTGATTATAGTTCCTAGTCCGTTGATTAATCCTCTTTTCTGTCTAGTGTGTTTCGTTAGGTTCGGGACAAGATTATTGAATTTGGTTAGCACTCTATCATATGTGTGGTTAAATACTGATAAATATTCGTCTATTTTTTCTTCTAATTTTTTATATCTTCCTACGCTAAATGCATAATTGGCATAATTATTACTTAATTCTAACATTTGTATGTACAATGTTTTGAGTTCATAGTGATGGACTAAGGAGTGTTCAGAGCTCTCGATGAACGTCCCTTCAAGTTGTATAGGCAGTATTCCGCCCGTTCCTTGAAGGTTTTTAATCTCGGCTGCCCAGCCGATGGCTGTTAGGGCCCTGGAAAAATATTACTCGGGGTCATCCTCCAGTTTCCCAAGCAAGATTTCTCTAATTATATTTTTTCTAATTTGGGGAATGTCTTTAAATTCATCGATTTTTCTATTGTAAGCAACTGCTTTAGCGAATTTGCATAAGTATACTCCACAGTCATCATTGTTGTTTTGTGTCGGAATGTTTTTAACATTAATGAGTTCCCACTCCGTAGGGTTTAAAGGCGTCTTAGTTTTTGATAGGTGTTCTCATTTAAGTAATGTTGAATTAGTTTCATAATCTGGGTTCCGTCCTTTAATAAGGAATCATAGTATAGGATTTTCTTCGATTTTGGTTTCACTACTATTAGTCGCCAATGGCTATTTTCAAATATTGGGAATAGGATTAAATCTTTTTCGAAAATATTTACCCTTTTAGCGTAATTCTTGACTCTGGGATAACCCCCTGCTTGTAATGATACGTACAGGAAGGTCTCGAATACGTGTGTACTAGGTAGTTCTGGTTTATTACTATTTCTTTCGTTAATTAGTTTTAAGTAAAAGTTTATTATCATGTCATTTATCCAGTTGGGATCTTTCAATGTTTTAATGTCTACTCTACGGATTGTCATATTGAATTTTTTCGTAATGATTTCCAAGGGGTCTTTGTCCTCTCTAATTGCTTCTTCTACATTTACTGATATTTTCTCAGTTACTTTCCTGGGTCTCTTAATATTGGCAGGGTGTATCTTCGTTTTCTGATTGTGATGTCTAGGTTCAATTTCTAAGGTTCCAGTATCTTCATTCTTGCTAATAATTTTTTCCTTGATATATTTAGCTTTGGTTTTATCTTGGATTTGTCTGGTTTTAATATAAATGTCTTCAGGTAGCTCCGAAATGGATTCTCTATCTTTATTTCTCGATTCTATTGCTGCTTCTTTCTTATTTTGGGATTTGTTCAGTATTAATTCGTATAATGTTTTAACTTTCTGTTTATGCTCTGTAGTGTAATCATTTATTGTTCTTGTCTCTAGTTCTAATTCTATCGGAGGGTTATTTTCTACATGGCCACTGATGATCTCAAAAGGTGTCATTTTAGTTGTGGAATGAATAGTATTATTGTAGGCTAATATCGCAAATTTCATTTTGGTTTGAATTGAATCTCCTTTGTAGTTATTATTGTTGCTTAAAAGTCTTAGATGTTCGATTATGGTTGAGTGGAACCTTTCTATAGGTGAGTTTGAGTTGGGGCTTTGAGTACTGGTGAAGTTAATATTTATTTTGTGGAGGGTGAGAAGTTCTTTCAATAATTCGCTGTTGAATTCGGCTCCATTATCACAAACTATTTGACTCATTAAACCATGATGGTTGATGAAATTTAACAATTTGTCGCATACTTCCACACTGGATGCCGAGTTGACTGGATATGCTGAAGCAAATTTCGAAAACTTGTCTATTATTGTTAAGAATTTCTGCCCTTCAACGGATAGTTTGTCAACATGAATGATTTCAAAAGGCTTCTTGGGAGTTGGTGTAAGATTGAATTTTGGTTTCAAGGGGTGTCGGTCATATTTGCTTTTGAGGCATAGATCGTACTGATTTATGTAATTTTGAATATTGTTTTTCAGGTTGGGCCAGAAATAATGTCTTCTGATCTCTTCGTAAGTCTCTTCTATCCCTCTATGGTTATTTACTCCTTTATGGTAGTGGTTCAGAATTTCTATTTGTTGGTCTTTGTTTTCTATGTCTAATAGTTTCTTGTTATGTTTGAACAGTTTAAGTTTTTCGTTTTTAAAATACTTTGTTAAGGTTCTAGCGAAAATTCGGTAAATGTCCGTCTCGTAATAAATTCCATAGTTTTTGGTTGGGTTAACATACTCTTTGATGAAATTAACTATTTGCGTCTCTAAGTTGGCTTCAGAAAATATGACCTCTATGACATTCCTGTCTTCGTGAATTAATTTTCTTTCTATTATTGGATTTACGTTTTTGTTTTGTTTTACCTTAATAATTATTTGGTTTTTGCAGTGATTAATTGCTGTTTCTTTAATGGGAATTTCTGCTGTGTCATTTCCTTCTTCGTTCGAGTGTATTGTATGGTTGTCGTCTGATTCGTCTACGTTCACAATTACTGATTCTGATGGTTCGTTTTTAATCTGTTTGTGATTTAGTTGAATTCTCGAAAGAGCGTCCACATTGCTAATTTTGGTACCCTTTTTATATTTGATTGTAAAGTTAAATTCTTCTAATCTGAGCTTCCATCTGAAAAGTTTACTGTTGGGTTCTTTGAGAGAGTACAACCACTCAAGTGGTTTATGATCTGTTCTGATTTCGAATTTCCTACCGTAAAGGTAGCTACGAAAATGTTTGGTGGCCCATATAATACCTAAAAGTTCCCTTTCAATGGTGCTTAGTTTTTTCTCCGTTTCGTTAAGCGTTCTAGAGGCATAAGCAACGGGAAGGTCAGTTTTTCCATAAGGTTGGCTTAGACAAGCTCCTAGCGCTACACCACTGGCATCGGTGGTGAGGATGAAAGGCTTCTCCCACTGAGGGTATTTAAGGATGGGGTCGTTTACTAGAATGTTTTTACAAATCTCAAAGCTTCTGATGTATTCTGGACTTGTTATATCAATTTTTGCTTCTTTCTTAAGGCATTGTGTAAGGGGTTTAGTTAATTTTGCTAAATCTTTAATAAATTTTCGATAATATCCTAACAGTCCTAAAAATGATTTGATTTCTCGGTTAGTTTTAGGGATCGGGTACTCCTTGATTGCCTTGATTTTTTCAGGATTTGGTTTTATGCCATCTGGGGTTATGATATGTCCCAGATAAGCTATTTCCTTCTTTAGGAATTCGGATTTATCAAGTTGGATTTTCAAATTTGCAGATCTTAATCTAATGAAGACTTTTCTCAATTTGTCAATGTGTTCTTGAAGCTAGCACTAAAAATAATAATATCGTCCATAAATACGGCGCAAGCTTCGCCTTGCAGACCTCTAAGGACGCTATCCATCATTTTCGCAAATGTTGGGGGTGCGTTTTTAAGACCAAAGGGCATCTTCAAGAACTCATATCTTCCTTGGTTCACTGTGAAAGCGGTTTTTTCGGTACTGTTGGGATCGAGAGCTATTTGATGGAATCCGGAGTATAAGTCCAGTGTCGAAAAATAACATGAGTTTCCTAAGTTGTTTAGCACGTCTTCTATCAAGGGTAACTCGTATTTTTGGTCTTTTGTCCGTAAATTCAAATTCCGGAAGTCAACTACGATACGGAATTTTTGTTTTCCACTTGCGTCTAATTTTTTTGGGACTACCCAAATTGGGCTGTTCCATGGGGAATCTGATTCCTTAATTATTTTTTGGGCAAGCATTTTATTAATTTGCGTCTCTACTTCCTTATTGTAGATTTCTGGGTAGCGGTACGGTCTGGTGTAAATTGGTGTTTCGTCAGTCGTTTCAATAAAGTGTTTGGTTGCCACTGTAGTACTGAGTTCTTCTCCTTCAACATACATTAAATCGGAGAACTCTCCGAGTAGGGTTGTCAGTTCTGTTTTCTCTTCGTTATTCAAGTGGTCAGTCCTTATTTTTGTTTCGTCTAGTTTTGGCTTTCTTTTATGGGAAGAGATGTTATGGAAATTAGGTTTTGGGGTTTCAAAAATTTTTTCGTCCAGTTTTTCTACTTTAATACTAATTGGGTGGACTTTCCACTTACGGCTGTTAGTGTTAGTTAGCATTACGTAGGCTGTATGATTTTTGACTGAAACAATGCAATTGGGAATTTCTACTCCATTATTTTTCCTGTGGTCTATGATGGCAAGTCCGTCTTTCACATTTTGGACATGAATTCTGAATTGTTGGGTTTTCCTAGCTTCTATGATAGTCGGTTCTGGTTTGTCACAATCGTGGAAGTAAACTGGTATTTTCCTGTCGCACATCAGAAATAAGTTTTTGTTTAAATCCCATTTCGTTTTTAAATTACGCATGAGGTCCATACCAATCAACATGTCAAAATTGGGGTGAAAGTCAAATACATGAAATTCGTTGTCGATATCTTGGCTAAATTTAAATATCTTGGACATTGGAATTTTTGCGCATTTATTGCCTTCAGTTTCCCCGTGAGGAGTGATGACTTTAAATTTACTATTTTTGATGTATTCTTGGAAGAGTTCATTACAAATTTTACTTTTGATAAAACTGCGTGTACTCCCAGTGTCCAGTAATATTTTTAAATTTAATTTATCAGTGACAATGTAAGGCAGCGAGTTTCCTCCAGCTATTGCGAGGTCGAAAACTCGCTCTCTTCGTCTAAAAAAATCTCTTCGAGATCTCCAGATTCGTCGATGTTTTGAGTCGACTCATCCGGTTCGTAGTACTGGATTTCTTGGGAGTCAGGGTCTCCAGCTGAGGGATTATTACTCTCCATTACGTTCATAGGGTAAGTAGTTCTAGTGGTTCTCGCGCTCATTGGGTCTGACCTAGGAGGGGCAAACTGTTGTTTGTGGTATGTCTGTTGGGGTTTGTTGTAAGTCTGGGACGAGATTCTCGGTTTATTAGGGTTGAATGATGAAGGTTGAATCAAGGGTTTCTTTTGGAATGTTTTCTCGTTCTGTTTAGGATTCTGTTGCGAGTAATAAACAGGTTTTTTAAATTTGTCGCTCGACTGAGCTGTCTGTTCTGGATATTTTCTGTGATTTTGTAAATTGTTATTTTGAGGTTTGTTCGAGGTATTCCTGAAAGATGGTATGAACTGGAAATCGTTTATGAGGATACTCGCAGCAGCACCCATGTTTGTCGGATTTTTGGTTCGCATTAGCGAGCCTAATGGTTCGTTTAGACCCTTCAATAAACATCGTAATCCTAGCTTCTTAATGAATGGCGTTACTTGAACTTGATCAAGTTCAGGTCTCACTTGGACGTACGCAATTGACAGGTTTAATTGTTTATTGATTTTCTCATAAAATTTAAAAGCATCTTCGTTTTGTCCCTGCTTATAGCTACACATTTCTTGGACTAAAGTCCACACATCTCTTTTATCAGAGAAGTTATCCAATAGGGCAGTTCTGAGATCAGCCCAGCTGCCCACTTCATGTGAACATAAGGTTTCGGCCGCAGGCCCTTTAATTTTCGACAAAATGCAATTTAATAGGTATATATTCTGAAAATCTTCAGGGTCTTGTTGATTTAAGAATTTATTTAGTAATTTATCACTAATGGTGATGAATCTGTCTAGGAGTTCTGGTTCTCCCGAGAATTCGGGGACCATCTGTAAGTATTCCTTTTTAAATTGGTTCTGCATGTTACTTAATATGTTTTCAATTTCTACGAATAAATCGGTTAGATTAAATACGTTATCTGTAATATCGTCTAGACTTACAGAATTACTGCTAGCATCGGGATCGCTGTCCTCGAATATGGCTTGCAGTGCCACGTCCGTCTTGTTGCTCAGGTGACTCTTCGTTCTCGGTGCAGCAATCTTCCTTCAGGTACGGCTCCAAAGATTGGTCGATTTCGTCTCTGAAGTGAAGATGGACAGTTGTCTGCTTGGCTGCTACTGGCTCCCGCGATGGGTCGATTCCGGTCTTGCTGCCTTGAGACGTAGGTTTCCTCTTCAATAGTCGTAAAAACGGCTCCAGCTGTCCAAATCTTGATTCTGGGAGAGGTCCTACTGACTGCGCCAAAGACGTCGTGAATACGAGGGTCTTACTTTTTAAAAAAAGTTTATTGACTTGAACACAAGTTATTACAAATGATATGAGCTAACAAGGATAACGGGTCGTGGACTTGGCTGCGAACAAAAGAGTGAAGATTCCTGGGCTGCGGGTTTACTTATAGGTTTCCCTCAGGATGAGCGTCAGCGGGTTTGTCAGGGAGCTTGCTTTCCCACGGCGTGGTTTCCAGGAAGCGTCGGTGTCGATTCAGCAGGTCTGGGAAGTGTCGGTGTTGATTCAGAGGGTTTCAAGGGTAGACTCATGAGATGATTTATATATATTGGTGAAATTTCCTCACAGCAAATACTATCGCCAACGCTTCTCTGTCGATATTAGCATACCCTTTTTCAGCCTCACCTAGAGTCTTACTGGCAAATGCAATAGGTTTTTCTGACCCATCCTGAAACCTATGCATGAGGACACTTCCGAGTCCTTGTTCTGATGCATCACATACTAACACTAAGGGCAAAGTTTCATCATATGGTACCACAGTATCAGAGCACGATAGAATTGATTTGACTTTCTGAAATGTCTGTTCTTCCACAGATGTCCACTTCCATTGAGCTCTTGATCCCGTTAGTCTGTGTAGACAAGCACACATCTCATGGAGTCTTGGGACAAACCTTTCATAATAATTTATCGATCCCAAGAACGATCGCAGTTGTTTAACATTTTCCGGTGCCGGTGCGTCTTGGATTGCAACCACTTTGTCTTGTAAGGGATGAATACCATTTTCATCGATGTTGTGACCGAGATATTTTACTGACTTTTGCATGAATTTACACTTCTCCTCTTTAGCTCTTACCCCTGCATATTTCAATCTTTTCATAACTGCTTCCAAGTTCCTTAAGTGGTCTTCAACTGTTTTCCCCGTGATGATTATGTCGTCTAGCAGCACTCCCACGTATGGTATCCCTTTCAGCAGCCCCTCCATGTATCGTTGAAAAATCCCTGGACTAGCTGAAACTCCAAAAGGTAATCGTTTATATCGGAAATATCCCTGGTGTGTGGCTATTGTCAAATACTTCCTATGTTCTTCAAACACTTCCAACTGTAAATAGGCGTCCCTCAAATCAATGACTGAGTAGAGTTTCCCATTTGCCAATTTACTCGTTAGTTCTTCAAATGTTGGTAAAAGTGCACTCTCCAGAATAATGTTCGGGTTCAGCGTTACTCTGAAATCTCCACAAATCCGGATATCTCCATTTGGCTTCTCCACATTAACAGTTGGTGTTGCCCATTCAACGGGTGTCGTTGTTGGATCGACCTCTTCTAGTATTCCAGCCTGCACAAGTCTTCCTAACTCCTGTTCTATTCTTTTCTTCATCGGAAATGGAACTCGGCGAGCAGGAAAACTTCTTGGGTTAGCACCCTCTTTCATGTGAATCCTTGCCTGGTACCCTTTAATAGTTCCTAACTCATTTTTGAACACCTCTGTGAATCTGTTAACCACTTGCCTGGCTCTATCTACCACGACCTTGTCAACCCTCTCTACTTCTGTCTTGTTTACTCTCACCTCTGACGGCAAATTCATATTAAAAGCCAAAATCCAAGGCAATCCAAACAGCGGCGCCTCCTCGCCATTCACCACAGCAACACTAACTTTCCTAATTTGATTAGCTACCTTGACTACAACAATGCACTCTCCTTTCACATCCAACGTATTACTTCCGTACGCCACAAATTTTGATGAGCTCTTTTCTATCTTAGGTGATCCTATCTTCTTCCACAACGACATCCCAATCATTGAGGCTCTAGCTCCTGAGTCAAACTCCATACTAACCTCCTGACCATTCATTTCTACCTTGATAGTAGCCCGAGGTATCTTCTTGGTAGCTATATGAGTTTTTTGGATACTTACTTCGGTCCTTTCTTGTTCATCTTCATCCTCCTCCAACTTCCTCACTGTTGTAGCCTTGCATTGCCGAGCAAAATGTCCCTTCCTATCACATCGGAAACACTTAGACTGGCTCGCTGAACACCTTCCTATGTCGTGCCTATACCCACATCGCCCACACTCTTTCCTTTGGTTGGCTCCAAGGTTCCATTTCTTCGTTTCTTTGTTCCTCACATCTTGCTTTGTTAACTTGCCTATAAACTCGTCCTCGTTCTCTTCACATTCTAGTTCTTTCCTAGCTCTCTCCATAGTCTCTGCTAACTTCAATAATTGCTCTAGGGTAAGTTTTGATCCATTTTCATTAGATCCCTCTGGCCAACGTTGCCTAATTTCCATCTCAAATGCATGAAATTTGCAGCCTCCTGCAAACCTATCCCTCACACGTTCCGTCATGTTATTCTCATATCCGCAATATGATGCCAACTCCTTTAGTCGCACTACAAACTCTGCAAAGGGTTCCTTTTCCAATCTTGAACATTGTTCAAATTCCAGTCGGGCAGAGAATACTGTTTTCTTAGGTTTATATATAGACTTGAAAGCGTCAATAACCTCATTCCAATCTGCCACATACACTGATTTAGGAAGCAGAAACATTTTTACCTTCTTTAGTGCTTTAGGTCCTACGTAAGCCAGCAGCAGATCTCGTCGAGCTTCTTCCGCATTTTCACCACCCAATCCTTTTACCCGGCACCGTAAGAGGAACTGTGCTTCATACTCTTCCCAAGGCTCAGATTCTTGAAACTGCTCGATTGAAAATTTCTCCATCTTTCTTGTCAAGTCCTCCGTCAAGACCTCCTCCTGATCCTCCCAGGCCTTACTCTTTCGCGTTTGGTTTCTTTTCATTCTCTCGCCAATGAAATAATAAGAAAACACGTCATTCCGATCTAATTTAAATCATAGAATGAACTTTATTAGTTTAGTTTCCATAGTAACTCAAATGTATATAATAATACTGAAGTCTCTGATCCTACAGAATGCAAGTAGGAAGGCATGTCGAGCACCTTCATTATAGATAATTATTTTGATACGTATTTGTATTCATTGGCATATACCTACCTACACCTCAAACAACAACAATCGTTTCCTTCCAAAGTTAAAGGGAGGTGGTCCTTCGAAGCTAACAATACATTCAGATAGGTATTAGGTATTACAATCTCATTCATCTCTACCATCAGGCGCCAGGTAATTGATTCTTTCGTGTTTTCCACATATCTAGTTTCTCTCTATTGTAGACTAAACAATTTATTGCTTGAGTACCCCAACTGTGTCGACACACTAAACATTACAATAATAAGTAAATTACTAAGCAATACATTGCATATTTTAAACATTACTTGAAAACAAGGTTGTGTACATTATATAGCATTTCCAAATTGAGTTAAACTTTTTCCATTTAGGTTTATTTCTTTTTCATTTAGGTTTAAACCTTTTCCACTTAGGTTTAGACCTTTTCCATTTAGATTTAAACCTTTTCCATTTAGGTTTAAACCTTTTCCACACAGGTTTAGACCTTTTCCATTTAGATTTAAACCTTTTCCATTTAGATTTAAGGGGACACGGAACCCACCCCCCTCCCGCCTGAAATAGAGGTGTTTTCTGGTACATTTTTCTCAGTCCCTGTTCAACCGAATCTTCTAATTTTTTTTGGTTTGTAGGATATATTCTCATCTTGCCTGGGCCGGATCTTTTTTAGATTATCTTAATTACTTTTTATTTGAGATTCTGTTTTATAAAATAGAATTATTTTCTACCTTCGTTACTCTTTTTGGAATAGTTGGAATTGGAAAATTGGTTAAAGAATCCGGTACAGCCTTCGTTTAGGTGTCTTCTTTCATTAAAAAAAAGAAATAGAGGATAGGATTAGTAGTTCCTGAGAAAAAGGAACATTTATCATGAAAAAGTGAACTATTCAGGAGAGCAATTTGAAGTTGAGCGGGAACAAACGAGGGCGCTTGCAGATGAAACTATCGATTCTCACCTCACGTTTCTCGAATTTTGATTGGTACCTTGATTTTGAATTGTCTTTGCTTTTGGTTGTTCAACCAAAGACAATTCAATATTTGCCTTCCGATTTATAGTATCGATTTTTCAGTATTGCATTGAAATAGTGTAACAGGTTGGTAGGTTAGTTTCGTTAGTTTCGGGGCTGCACTAGTTACGCAAAAATTAATTTCCTCGTCATTTGAGACGGAATTTTTCGGTAATTCTTGTTTAAATCTATTCTCAGCATGTTCAAGAATGATTTTCAATTTTAAAAAAATCGAAATTTACATCATTTTTTGGGTTCCGTGTCCCCTTAAACCTTTTCCATTTAGATTTAAACCTTTTCCATTTAGATTTAAACCTTTTCCATTTAGATTTAAACCTTTTCCATTTAGATTTAAACCTTTTCCATTTAGGTTTAAACCTTTTCCACTTAGGTTTAGACCTTTCCATTTAGATTTAAACCTTTTCCATTTAGATTTAAACCTTTTCCATTTAGATTTAAACCTTTTCCATTTAGATTTAAACCTTTTACATTTGGATTTTAACTCCATCAAAACGTCAGTAGTTAGCCCCATCATAGTAAGTGCCTACCTACTAAAATTCTAAAATTTCATTAGGCTAGAAGTAAAAAAAAGGAAACGGTAAGAGAAAATACGCATTTTTGAAAGCTTCATATAAATCGGAAATCTCGGTAATGGATAAGGAGCCGAAGGCGTTTGGTTGAGAAGGAATTTGTTAGTTTCTTCTCGAAGGCGTTTGGTTGAGAAAGAATTCGTCAATCATGAATCACGCGACAGTGGAGCCAGCCAGTAGGAAAAGGTTTAAATCCGAATGGAAAAAGTCTAAATCTAAATAGAAAAGGTTTAAATCTAAATGGAAAAGGTTGAATTCTAAATGGAAAAGGTCTAAACCTAAATGGAAAAGGTTTAAACCAAAATGAAAAAGGACTAAACCTAAATGGAAAAAGTTTAACTCAATTCGGAAATGCTATATATAATTATGAGCTGTTTATTAGTCTCTCGCATCTAAAGCCTCCTTCTGTAATTAGCCAAATTAACACTTTTTTTTGCATTTTGGTCTAGTGAACTTCTGGAGACTTTTCCTGCCACAATCGATTTCTATAAAGAGAAAGAACCTAGTTGTACCTTTACTTAGTTGTACCTTTCGTTCGTCAGGGAAGACCATCAAAGCTTCAAGTGGCTTCAAGTTGTAAATGTTACTTTTATAACTGATACTTCAATCAAACGTCTTTTTTTGTAGAAAAAAACTTAAAGGTAGGTACTACAATCGTCAACAAGAGAACAATAAATTGATGGCGAATAACAACAGTAATATGGAATAAAAGTAACTAAACTGATTCATAACCCTGACTCATAAATTCTTTGTGGTTTAAACAATATCAAATACAAAAAACGCTGCAAATTTTCACACAGAGTTTTATTATTTTTTGTGTGGATAACTCGTCATTTCCACTACCTACCAACCATAATACGAGTGTTTTTGCTTCACAATCAACTTTATTTTAACGAAATAAACGCTTCACGCTCAATTCGAAGAAATAGAGAGTTGTGGGTGTGTTCATAAGGAAATTTCATTAGGTACTGGTACTTACCTACTGGTTGCTAATAGGACGCAGAACTGAGTACAACTCCAAGAAACGAACGACGCTCGTATTTTGGTCAGCTAAAATTTTATCGAAAGAAAAACCCTTAAATTTCCATGAGGATCGAACGGTTGGTCCTACAGAGCTCTAGGCGGTCTCATTCGATTCTAAAAATGAAATACTATTTTAAATAGTTGGGAAAACAAAACCTTTATATCAACATTTTTTGAGCTAAGGCGTTTTCAAAATTTTAACCCTTAGAAGTGACTGACATCAACCAACCACTTCGGAGCTCAACTAGACCTCAAATATACCAAATTTAATCAAAATCGGTCCATTGGAACTAAGGGAAGCACCGCGTTGAGTTTTTATTCGATTTTTAGATTCTACGAATCTTGAAAAGTAAAACCAACGTAAAATAGAGGGAGGGGTTAAAATTTTTTTCTGGGTCGATCCCAAACGTCCATTATTGAAAAGAATATTTCAAAAAGTACCAATTCGACAAGTAAAACATCAAGAAGTAACTTCGTAGGTGGTGGGGATTACAGTGTGCAATCTCCCAAGTTAGTTCCTGAAAACTCGGATTCTGTGATACCTCAATAAAAGCCACTTCGACGAACTTCTAGACGAATTGTCCATAAAACGGCTAAAAGTTGGGGACTCCCGCCGTTAGAGTACATATTAATTCAGGGTTTTTTTTCAGGGTTGGTGGAAGTACGACATTAAAATTTCACGTAAGCCGCCAACTTCCGCCGGCAAACGATGTGTGTTGGCGCTTGTCTCGCATTGTAAAGTAACTCCAGGTAATTGCACGAGAGCGCTCGCTGGCTTCGAGTTCCCGAGGGAAAATCAGGAAATTTCATCACTTTTATTTTCTTTTTCCCAGTTTGAGATTCATAAATTCGACACTATATTATTTAATATTAATTTTTGCACAGGAATACGTCTTCTCATTGTTTTACGTCACCAGAAAAGTGCAGTTGGAAGCCAGATGGACCAAAACACTCTATAAATAATTTACTACCACAAGTCGGTTTATTGATTACCTTCTGAGATTTTTCTTAAAATCGAGTTTCGGTTTTTACATTTTTTTAAAATCATAAGTTGAACAATTTTTGAGTTCAGGTTACCTTAATTTCCTTGCTCGATACCAAAGGTTCGTTTCAAAAATAATAATAAATTGGGGGTCCCTAGTTTCACCAAATACCGCCAGAAGTTTTTCCTTGCTGGAAACTCCAAATCCCAAATTTTCAAGAGAAGCAAAATCCTTTTTATACAACAAAAGCCAGTGATTTCGACTCAGTTTTCTTCCTTTTGATAAGTTCAAATTTTGAGGAGGATAAACACAAAAATTTTCAATTTTGGGAACTTAGTTCTATTTACCACTGGATGACCTGGGCAAGAAGATAACAAAGACTGAATATGAAGGAATATCTTTATATGAACGAATAACACGATGTATTAAATATGATCATTTTGTATTTCTGTATTTAACTTCATTTCTTTCTCGCCCATCCCAAAAAACTTTTGGAATTTTTTTATTCTTGCTCGATTCCAACGGCTTATTATTGAAAATATTAAACCAAAATGGGGGTCTCTAGTTTCACCAACTACCGTCAGAAGAGGTTCGTTGCGGATAACACCAAAGCCCACATTTTCAAGAGAAGCGAAATACTGCTTATATAACAAAAGCCCGTGATTTTGACTCAGTTTTCTTCCTTTTGGTTTATTATTTTCAATAATGAACCTTTGGAATCGACCAAGAAAAAAAAATTTTAACACCCCCTCAAAATTTGATGGTTCACGTTTCAAGGTACGTAGAATCCAAAAATCGAATAAAAATTTGGCCGTCCGTCCGCCGTACGCGGCACTTTTGCCACTTAGCATTGACCGATTTTGATGAAATTTGGTATGTAGGCTCCATTTGGGGTCTAGTTGTGCCCCGAAGCTTTTGGTTGAGGTAGGTCACTTCTAAGGGTTCCAAAATCAATTTTGAAATTTTGAAAACGCCCTAACTCAAAAAATTTTGTTATAAAGGTATTGTTTTTCCTTCAATTTCAGATTCTATAGAATTTTTAGAATTTTTTGAGACCACGCGGAGCTCTGTAGGACAAACCGTTCGCTTCCTACGAAAATTTAAGTGTTTATTTTGAAATATATATATATAAATCAAAACACGAGTGTGATTCGCAAAAGAGGCCTAATCTCCGTTCAAATTAGAGCTGATCGAAATGTAATCGATAGTTGGTAATTTTTATTTTTTTTAATTATTTTTTTTTATTTATTTTTTTTTTTTCATATTGGATGGTTGGTGATTTTGTAGACGAGTGATCTATAAAGAAAAATAATAAACCGTTGTGTAATAGTTTGCAGCGTTTTGGTAAACAAACACAAAAGTTGACAATTTTGGGAACTTAGTGCCATTTACTACTGGATGACCAGGGTATGAAGAAAACCAAGGCTGAATATGATGGAATATCTTTATATGAACGAATAACACGATGTATTAAATATGATGATTCAGTATTTCTGTATTTAGCTTCATTTCTTTTTCACCCATCCCAAAAAAAAAACTTTTGGAATTCTTTTTTTTCTTGATCGATTCCAATGGCTTATTATTGAAAATACTAAACCAAAATTGGGGTCCCTAGTTTCACCAAGTACCGCCAGAAGAGGTTCGTTGCGGATAACACCAAAGCCCAAATTTTCAAGAAAAGCGAAATACTGCTTATATAACAAAAGCCCGTGATTTTGACTCAGTTTTCTGAACGTATAACACGATGTATTAAACATGATGATTCACTGTTTCTGTATTTAGCTTCATTTCTTTTTCACCCATCCCAAAAAAACTGACTCGCCTCAGTTGAGAAACCGCGAACCAGGGATGTAGAAGCAAACATGAACAGAACCCCAACCCGGGAGAACACAGAAAACGCCAATTCAACATAATTTTGTTGTATAATGAAGAAAAATTAACTTCGATCATCAAAGGACATGCCCTTGGAGACACGAAATGGTGGAGGCCACTTTTTGGTTTATTATTTTCAATAATGAACCTTTGGAATCGACCAAGAAAAACAAATTTTTAACACCCCTTCAAAATTTGATGGTTTACGTTTCAAGGTACGTAGAATCCAAAAATCGAATAAAAATTTGGCCGTCCGTCCGCCGTACGCCGTCCGCCGTCCGCCGTACGCGGCACTTTTGCCACTTAGCATTGACCGATTTTGATGAAATTTGGTATGTAGGCTCCATTTGGGGTCTAGTTGTGCCCCGAAGCTTTTGGTTGATGTAGGTCACTCCTAAGGGTTCCAAAATCAATTTTTAAATTTTGAAAACGCCCTAACTCAAAAAATTTCGATATAAAGGTATTGTTTTTCCTTTAAATTAAGATTCTATAGAATTTTCAGAATTTTTTGAGACCACGCGGAGCTCTGTAGGACAAACCGTTCGCTCCCTACAAAAATTTAAGGGTTTATATTGGAATATATATATATATATAAATCAAAACACAAGTGTGAATCGCAAAAGAGACCTAATCTCCGTTCAAATTAGAGCTGACCGAAATACGATCGATGGTTGTTGTTTTTTTTTTTTTTTTTTTTTGATTTTTTTTATTTTTATTTTTATTATTTTTTTAAATTTATTTATTTTTCTTCATATTGGATGGTTGGTGATTTTGTAGACGAGTGATCTATATAAAATAATAAACCGTTGTGTAATAATTTGCAGCGTTTCTTTCTCCATGAAACTGTTGGGTGGTGGAGATACCAATTTAAAAAAATTCAATTTTGGCACTTACTTCACCAATGGCATATTCAAATCTTCCTAAATTTTCGGTTTTGTATAACGGCATTGTAGACAAAAATATGTAAAATCCTAAAATAAATTCAAAATTTCAAAGAAATTGTAAGTTCAAATAAAATTTTATTTTTTCATGTTTTGGAGATTATTTGACCCAAAATTCACTGATGAATGCAATTCAATTGAATATTCTGTACGTAGTATCTAGATACTTAAATGTTGGGCAAAAAACAGACACATGTAGACATTTCGAAGTTTTTCCTTCGACAAATACCTCAGTCCCAAATTAGGAGCTGCCTTCACGTCAAGCACCTTTTCAACTGCTACACACCGTATTGAGTGAAATTCTACCGACGTACAGCTCGAAAAACAAGGTTTCAGCTCCGATAATAAAAGTGGAAAACAACCGAACCTGGACTACGAGTTCGGACCACTGTAAAATGGAGGATTTGCATTGTGAGCCGCAAAGTTCGAAAACGATAAGACGATTAATGGATTTTTTCCGGAAATACTCTCGTTTTTCCCCACAATCGCCCATTATTGTTGGAACTTTGCTAGAAAAAGTGAAAACGAGTTTAGCGGGGGCGCTAAAAGCTGTTGGATGAGGGAGGAGTATTGGTCGAATCATTCTAGGATTATCGTGATGACTAAGGTAGCGAATTTTGCAGTATAGAAGTGGCAGGTGAGATTATGATGATGGTTAACACGTTGCAAATTATTACACAATGGTTTATTATTTTTCTATATAGATCACTCGTCTGTAAAGCCACCAACCATCAATCATGAAGAAAAATATCGATCGTATTTCGGTCAGGTATAATTTGAATGGAGATTAGGCCTCTTTTGCGATTCACACTCGTGTTTCTGATTTATCGTACGTAAAACCCTTAAATTCTCGTAGGGAGCGACCGGTTTGTCCTACAAGGCTCTGAGTGGTCTCAAAATGTCTTTTAAAATTCGATACTATTTTAAATTGGTGGAAAAAACAATACTTTATTCCGAGAGTTTTCGAGCTCTTGAAAATTTCGAAAATTTGAAAACTTCGAATCTTGCAAATTTTGACCATCAATTTCCACCTCTTTGAAGTGACTGATATCAACCAAAATCTTCGCGGCACAACTAGACCCCAAATGGAGCCCATATACCAAATTTGAACCAAATCGGTCCAGGGCAACTAAGGAATTTGCCGCGTACGGCGGACTGACGGACTTTTTTTTCGGATTCTACGTATTTTGAAACACAAAACATTACATTTTGATGGAGGGGGGGTTAAAAAAATGTTCTTGCTCGGTTCCAATGGTTCAATATTGAAAATAAAAAACCAAAAGTACAATTTCGTGAAAAATAGTAATCTATTCGCGCCACCCTCCTCCTTGTTGCCTGTTGGGGATCGCGACTACCACGACAGCTGAACATTGGCTTCTCAACTGAATCCAGGTCCTACATTCCTAACTTCTTCTCCTTATGCCCAATTTAGATTTGTGTAATAAAAAAATTCACAGTTCCATTTCTATTCCTCCTTCCACATTCTCCCCAAGTGCCGGGATAGGTATTCCTCCCCCACTTACCACTGAGCCCAATGTTTGGCATTCCAACAAAAGGAAAGTGACATATTGATAGAAAAATCAATGCTGTTGGTTTTACGTTATTATTGTAACAGCTATCGGACACAATGGTTCGTATTTCATGTCATTATGAACATCAATTTGATGTAGGAATTCGGAAACAATCCACAGAGAGAACAAACCTGTTTTTCTGTAACAGAGAGAAACTGTCAGGTTGACGCTGACAAGCACTATTCTGTATTGGATATTGACAAGGCGAGGAAGGCGAATAGTTGGAGGGTTGAGGCTATTGATTCAATCAGTGATAAATCATTCCCCGCTCGACGTAAAAGCACCTCCCTCAGTCAGAAGTGAACCCTGAACTATCAAGAGGATCCGCAACTACGTAAACACCCTGAATAAACAGAAAATTGTTCATTATTTATATTGTTTCACAGAACCATTTATTCGTACACAAACATAATTACGATCGATATATTAGTGGTCGTCAATGGGGGGTGCGCCTTGATTTTTTTAGATTTTTAATAGAAAGTAGACTACATCCTGAGAACTTTGGCACCAACCGCGACCTTCTAGCGTGTGTAAATCTTTTCCTATAAATTTTTAAAGTTTCGACCGTTTATGACGTCAAGCACCACTCTCGCCTGGGCGGGACCCCCCCAGCCAACTGTGACGTCATAAACGGTCGAAACTTTAAAAATTTATAGGAAAAGATTTACACACGCTAGAAGGTCGCGGTTGGTACCAAAATTCTCAGAATGAGGTCTACCTTAGATTAAAAATAACAATAAACAGTTTTTCCTACCCAGGCGCACACTCTATTCGAGATATGACATTTGAAAAAAAAAAATTTGATTCATTTTACATGTTTCTTCTTTGTGTTCTTCTGATGATAGGTTGAGGTGAAGATAGGATACGAGTAAAATTAAAACGAGTTTCTCGTCTTTAGGAAGCGATCTCAATTTTCAATGACAAATGCCGGGACGGGATGCACGAGCAGGGCTTCTAAGGACTTTTGGTTTATTATTTTCTGTACTGCTGTGCTAAGCCGGGTGTTAAGTACCCGGGGGTTTTGGAGGTCTATTTCTATCGATTTTTGAAGTCGTACCTCGACTAGAAATGCCTCAAAGAAGCCTCCCGATGTTTGCGTTAAGGCGTGTTAACTTGATTATGCTAAGCAACTAGTATCGTATCAGAGCGAATCAGAAGAAGAAAACTCGTATTTTGACACAGTTACGAGAATTGGCCTTAGTATTTCGACGATAGGTACGACTTCTTGCATTCTGATTCGGCATGATACGACTTTTTGCTCTGAAAACTCAGCATTTAGTGGTGACTTTAGGAACCTTCTTACTGTTACCTACCCGAATACTACCGTGCTAAGCCAGAAAGTCGTATCTTGGCTCCACCCAACTTTTGGGAAAACGACCTAATAGGTTTCGTGGTGAAATAACTCTTTCACGGGATTATTTTTCCTTCTTTTACCACAACTAAAAGTTTTTCTTATAGGAAATTACTCGTAGTTGGTAAATCGATTTTTGAGGTCAAAATTAAACATTTTTTAGTGTATATTGTAAAAAACTGTATAAAAAACTGTATTCTTCCTTTGGAATCGACCAAGAAAAAAAAATTAACTCCGCCTTAAAATTTATTGGTTTACGTTTCAAGGTACGTAGAATCCGAAAATCGAATAAAAATTTGGCCGTCCGTCACTTTCCCCACTTAGCATTGACCGATTTTGATGAAATTTGGTTTCCAGGCTCCATTTGGGGTCTAGTTGTGCCCCGAAGATTTTTGTTGATGTAGGTCACTTCTATGGGTTGAAAAATAATGTTTGACATTTTGAAAACGCCCTAACTCAAATTTTTTTTTATATAAACGTATTGTTTTTTCACCAATTTAAAATAGTATTGAATTTTTAGAAATTGTAGAGACCACCCGGAGCTCTGTACGAGAATTTAATGGTTGGACTTTCGATAAATCAGAAACACAAGTGTGAATCGCAAAAGAGGCCGAATCTCCGTTCAAATTTAAGCTGACCGGAATGCGATCGATGTTTTTCTTCATGTTGGTTGGTGGTAACAAAGGCAAAGCCGTGTTTTTTGCAGACGAGTGATCTATTAAGAAAAATAATATACCTTTAAATTAAACCTTTTCAAAATAAAGACAGACTGTTACTGAGAAATGTTGTTTACAGCTCTTTCAACTCAGGAGTACTTCTCAGTTTGTTCCATAATTACAGGGGTTTTTGGCAGTAAACCATTTATGCATAAATTTAGGGCTTTCCAACGAATGGTGAACGATTTTTCTACGAACTCGAAAGAAGAAGATTAAGTTCCGTAGCAACAACTTGGTTGTTATGGAAATCATTATTTTCGTAACAAAATTTTGTGACGCATTTTCGTGACTTTTTTTCGTTTATGTGCCAGAAGAAAGACATAAAATGTCAAAAAATTATTTACTGTACTCTTTTACAGTGAAAACAAAGCACGATGTTATATCGTGTTCTATGTTTGGAGTTTTCTGGAATGCATGAAAAAACATGAACGAAATGAAAAAACACCAATTCGAACCCCAATTGCATAACTCGAGTGGTCACCTCGATTAACCACCAAGTTGTGATTCGGAACTGAGACTGAAATAACAACCCCGCGCTCGTACGAGGGGCTTCCGATGAATGGAAAATGAAGCGGGACTTTATTTCGAGCGCAACCTTTTCAAATCGATACGACACGACATTCCCATTATCGGGTCGAACCATTATCGTCGGTGACCGCTGTTGCCTCCCGACCTCGTATGTAACATCCATAATTCATTCCGCTGATAAATTCAATTATATCGGGAGCAGAGGGGCCGATTGACGGCTGAGCGGGTACCTTACGCGGATTCGATCACCAGCCACTGAGTGACCAAACACGATCAGACCGCGTGTCGTGGATGAAATTCGATATTGGTGCATTAATAATTGGAAACTGGATGGAAATCGGTCCTGACTTTAATGTTTTACATGGGTTTTCCTTCATAAAATACAATTATTGTGATAATGTTGGGGGTTTTCATGAAATTGCCCTACTTCAGTTACGATTAGTACGCGCCGGTGCTCGCCGAGTACTGGCGTCATGACATCCATGACGGGACCCTCTGTTGAACCTCACTTTCTTCGGACATCCAGATTTACTTCGGAAATCGTTGAATGGGGCCAGTTTCTGATGAAACCCATTCAGTACATCCCCAGTTAGCCGCTAGAGTGCATCGTTTTCTACGTGGTTTTAAACGTGATTTTAAGACATTTCAAACACGCTTATGAAAACATATTGTTTAGTAATGCATGCATTCCAGGGGACGTCCCATTGGATAAGCATTAGATCAGTTTAACCAGTTGTTAAGTGATAAAACTGTTTCACTCGATGTAATTTATTTATTACTTTAGGCAAGAAATACTGACCCCCCCCCCCCCCACCATTATCCACCTTAACATTTCTAGCGGCATGGGAGCCTCGAATCTGAAGAGCATTTTAAAATCCATGATCTACGATACCCAACATGCGAATTCGAGTTCACCCCCCCCCTCCTCCTCCTCCAATGGTGCCAGTCTGGCACCAAAGCGGAAATACGTCGTAACATTGAACTTTCATCTGTTAGTTTTGGTAGGCAGTCCGTCAAATTCACATCCGTATTCAAGGTGAAACACAAAAAAAATAAACACGAAATAAGCGGTTTATGGCATCATGGCACCATGGTGGCACCAATATTAGTTCCATGGTGGTACAGAGAATAATTCATGAAAATCCGAAGGTATAATGAAAATTTTTCCTCAATTTCAAAGCTTGGGTACAATTAGTAAGCAGTAAAGGAACCGAAATATTGAAAAAATCGGATATTTTGTGAATATTATCCCCCACTCACCCCCTTCCCTTGCGAATTTTGGTACTCTGGTAAAATCATGTACAACTCGGAAGTTATTTGAGTCAAACAAAAAAAGAAACACGCAAATCGGTTGGAAATTGAGGCCTGGGCAGAGTTTACAAGATTATGCCCGCAAACGCACGTTTTTTAAGCATTAACCCCCCCTTTCCTCCTCTTAAAAAGCAAAATCCAAAATTCCGGCGCCGTAGTACACAACTAGATAGTATTCCGCGTCAAACGAAAAAAGAACCACGAAAATCGTTTGAGAACTAAGGCCTGGGCAGAGTACACAAGATTATGCCCAAAAACGCATGTTTTTCGAGCATTAACCCCCCCTTTCCTCCCCTTAAAAGGCAAAATTCGAAATTCCGGCGACGTAGTGCACAACTAGATAGTTTTCCGCGACGAACAAAAAAAGAACCAGGAAAATCGGTTGAGAACTAAGGCCTGTGCAGAGTACACAAGATTTTGTTACACACACACACACACATACACACACCTACACACACACACCTACACACACACACACACACACAGACATACACCATGGTTTTTTTCGCGGATTTGGATTCAGAATGGTCTAAAACGGATTTCTGTGTGGTTATTTTTTTTTCTGTTGAGTGTTGTCCAACTTTACCCCAGATCGATCGCATAAGGACGCCCAAGTCTTACTGTGGGACGTCCTAAAAAAGTTCGAGAGTGTTAAGAGAAACAATTGCGAAACACTAGTTATTATTTTTCTACTTGATTCACCCGCTTGCCCGTGTTGTAATGTAAATAGGTAATTTATTTTGACCGTGTTAAACACAGCTTTTCCATTATTACTTAGTACCTAACACGCAAGGTTCTCAATCAACTTTATTTTGACAGCAAAACATCGTTATTCGAACTCAACTCATTTGCTACAACTCACACCTACCTCATACTGATTACAAAATTTGGTTAATGGTTCCAAAGTGACACAAAACTCTAATCGAAGAAAGAAACGCTGCAAATTATTACACAAAGGTTTACTTTTTTATTTTTTTGATAGATCACTCGCCTGCAAAGAATACAACTTTGCCATTGTCACTACCTACCAACCTAATTTCGCTTCACATTCAAGTTAATGAAATAAACGCTTTACACTCAATTAAAACGAAAATGGTTGCTAAAGACGCAAACCTAAGTACAAATCGAAGAAACGAACAGCGATCTTTGGTCAGCTGGATTTGAACGGAGATTAGACCTCTCTTACAATTCACACTCCCACTAAGGATGGGTATCGTTACAAAATTATCGATATTTTGTATCGATACTGTATCGTTTTGGAGTATCGATATTCCAAGTATCGTTGGGCATGAGCATCGATATTTCTGAATATCGAGTATCGATACTTATCCAATATTATCACCAATATTTTTATCAATATTATCCAATATTCCAACAAAAAAGACGATTTTTTAGTTTATGTGCCAAAGCAAAGTCATGAAAATGCCAAAAAACTTTTTCAACAATTTGTCAAAAGACTGTTGTCATACGACGTTCGGTCAAACGTCGCTTTGTCTATACGACGTTTAGTCAAAAGACTTTTAGTCAAACGACTTTCGTCAAACCTTGTAAACTCAACTTTGTCCTAAGATAGTGCTCAGCCTGGAGAGGCTAGGTTTGCACACGCTTAGCTGAAGAGATCCGAAAGATCGAAACAAAGAACCAAACAAAACGATCGCCACTGAAAGTGGGAATATTTGAAACGTTTTGACTGAACCAAACGCATTCTTGATGCAGAAGGGGCAGCCACTTTTGTTTCAGTGTATATGGGACTTTAGTCAATCGTTTTCGTCATACGGTGACTCATCAGCTACGCGAAGAAGCGTTGGAACGACTTGGATTTGAGCAAACTGCTTGTTTTAAGCTAAAAGCTTGTTCAGCAAACTGCTTGTTGTAAGCTAAAAGCTTACAGTGGCTTCAGTGGCGATCGTTTTGTTTGGTTCTTTGTTTCGATCTTTCGGATCTCTTCAGCTAAGCGTGTGCAAACCTAGCCTCTTCAGGCTGAGCACTAGCTTAGGACAAAGTTGAGCTTACAAGTTTGACGAAAGTCGTTTGACTAAAAGTCTTTTGACTAAACGTCGTATTGACAAAGTGTCGTTTGACCGAACGTCGTATGACGACAGTCTATTGACAAACGTCTTAAACTCTTCGGAAACAAGCTTTTAGCTTACAACAAGCAGTTTTTCAACAATTTTTATTCATTTTACACAATAAAGAGTCCAAGCAGAAAGATTTTCTCCATGATATTAACGATATTTGTGCGACCAAAGACCCAAAGGCCTGTCTACCTCCCTCATTTTGGTTTATTATTTTCAATAATGAACCTTTGGAATCGACCAAGAAAAAAAAAATTTTAACACCCCCTCAAATTTGATGGTTTACGTTTCAGGGTACGTAGAATCCAAAAATCGAATGAAAATTTGGCCGTCCGTCCGCCGTACGCGGCACTTTTGCCACCTAGCATTGACCGATCTTGATGAAATTCGGTATGTAGGCTCCATTTGGGGTCTAGTTGTGCCCCAAAGATTTTGGTTGATGTAGGTCACTTCTAAGGGTTCCAAAATCAATTTTGAAATTTTGAAAACGCCCTAACTCAAAAAATTTTGATGTAAAGGTTTTTTTTCCTTCAATTTGAGATTCTATAGAATTTTTAGAATATTTTGAGACCACCCGGAGCTCTGTAGGACAAACCGTTCGCTCACTACGAGAATTCAAAGTTTGGACGCACGATAATCAGAAACACGAGTGTGAATCGCAAAAGAGGCCTGATCTCCGATCAAATTAAAGCTGACCGAAATGCGATCGATGTTTTTCTTCATGTTGGATGGTTGGTAGCTTTGCAGACGAGTGATCTATATAGAAAAATAAAAATTAATAAACCATTGTGTAATAATTTGCAGCGTTTTTTAGCCATTATGTTGAATTTTTCACGAGAACTGTATCGATATTCGATATTTAGAAATATCGGATCCAAAGTATCGATAGCAAAATATATCGGATAGTGCAGTATCGATACTAAAATATCGAGTATCGTTACGAAAGTATCTATATTTTGAAATATCGAGTATCGATACCCATCCCTAACTTCCACAAAGTACCCGGCCACAAAGGAGTAATAGGAAACGAAATTGCTGATCGAGAAGCTAAAAATGCAGCACTCGAACCTATAACATCCGACGTCAACATTCGAGCTGATTATCTACCCATAATCAAATCTGCAGCTTGGACAAAATGGAAAATGGAATGGATGAACATGGAGCATCATAAATTGTGGACCATCAAGAAGGGTGTGAAGATGTGGGCCTCATTAAGCCGAACGCGAAAACTCCCTAATGGAACTGTTTCCCACTCGCGCCGTGAAGAAGTCATCCTCACCCGCCACAGGACTGGCCATACACGTCTCACCCATGGGTATCTTATGTCTACACAACAAGAACGTCCTCCTGTCTTCCTAAATCCTGCCTGCAATAACTGCGAACTAACAGTTCTACACCTTCTCACAGAATGCCCAACATTTTGATTCCATCTCTGCAGAGATTTCATGGAAATCGCCATGGAATATTGCTCAACTCCTGGGAAACGATTCAAAGTATTTTCAGAACCTCTTCCTGATCCTCAAGGATTTATCCATTTATCTTGAAACATGAACTCTAATTCTGACAAGCAACTTGACTAAACCATGAATATTAATTATGTACATAATTTTTAATGTTTGGCGCTAATGACCTTCCGGTAGATGCGCCCAATAAAATAAAAATAAAAATAAAGCAATTCACACTCGTGTTTCTGATTTTTCGTAAACCCAACCCTTAAGTTTTCAAAGGGCCCAAACGGTTGGTCTTACAGAGCTCCAGGTGGTATCATTCGATTCTAAACAGTCGATGTGATTGGGCGAAAGTCTGACGCGCAACCACTGAGCCAGCAAGTTCCGTTTGGAATCCATGATAGTTTAAGGTTCTCTCATCGCAAGGGAGGGAATATGAGGGGACAGATTCTCCCTTGAATTCTCGTAGGGAGCGAACGGTTTGTCCTACAGAGCTCCGCGTGGTCTCAAAAAATTCTAAAAATTCAATACCTTAATTCAAATTCAATATCTTAAATTGATGGAAAAACAATACCTTTATATCTGATTTTTTTGTTAAATTTTTTGGGGGTTTTCAAAATTTCAACCACTAATTTTTACCCCTTAGAAGTGACCTACATCAACCAAAAGCTTCGGGGCGCAACTAGACCCCAAATAGAGCCTATACACCAAATTTCATCAAAATCGGTCAATGCTAACTGAGGAAAGTGCCGCGTAGGAAGGACAGACAGACAATATTTTATTCGACTTTCGGATTCTACGTACCTTGAACCGTAAACCAACAAATTTTGAGGGGGGTTAAAGAATGTTTTTTCTTGGTCGTTTCCAAAGGTTCACTATTGAAAATAATAAACCAAAAACGCTGTAAATTGTTACACATAGGTTTATTATTTTGCTTCCGAGTCTACCAAAGTAGCGGAAGCTTTGTTTTCACTTTTCAAGGTTGAAAAAAAAAGTTCTCCATCGCATATAATTGTCCACTTGTTTGGTTCCGTGTCTGTCTGTGTGTCTGTCTGTCATGAAATCCTTGCCAGAGCCATAACTTCCATAATTCTCATCCGATTTCGATGAAATTCTCAGGGATTGTGCTAATTGGCGTGTAGATGGTCCCCTATGAAAATCATTTTCCCCAGACTAATAGTAGTTGGAGCGCATTCGCAAACGTGAATTCCTTGTAAAAGCCATAACTTCTAAGTACATCTTCCATCCGATTTCGATGAAATTTTCTATTGCTGGTAGGTAAAAAAATGCTGCAAATTGTTGCCCAAAGGTTTATTATTTTCTGTATAGATCACCCTTCTGTATAGATCCCTCCCTACCAACCATAGGTACCTGCTCCTACAAGGAAATTTTTGAAAATTTCAACTCCAATCACCAACCAAATGGAAATGAAGGGTTGAAATTTTCAAAAATTTCCTAGTAGGTAGTAGGAACCTACAGTTGGTAGGGAGGGATCTATACAGAAGGGTGATCTACAGGGTGTTTCACGAAAAGGTTACACCCCCCTTCATTTTCGCAAAATACAGCGTAGAAAATTCCGACCAGCGCAATTCTTCATGATTTTTTGTGAGGATCTCAGGAAAAATACTTTTGCGCAAAAAAGTTGCGCGCAATCGTGCGCAATTGACACTAACTTCATTTTTTCAGATGGAACACCCCCTTTTTTATTACAGATTCGGATTCTACGTCAAATTTCATGAAAAATTCATACCCGAATCGATTTTTTTCATTGCGCGCAACCTGGCTTCTTGAACGCTCTAAGTTGCGCAACTCCACAATTGCGCAAAAATTAGGTTTTGGAGAACCCTAAGTGTGGCACATGTTTTTTCATCATTTTTTGACGCTGAATCACAGGATGTCATCCTTTTTGAGGAAGACCAAGATTTTAAGAGGGAAAATTAACATTTCTTTCACGAAAACATCAGTTTTGAGGTCGAAATCATGTTTATTTTTATTTTCTCACCTCCTTTTAAACCACTTGCTTGGGGCCGTCTACGGTGGAGTTAAAAATTAAAACTTGCAGCACGATCATGCTTGAACTGAATAAAATTGCCTAAAAACTCATAACGATTTAAAAAGAGCGATTTTCACTGATAACAACCGAATTTTTGGCCGCCATTTAGAAAAATTCCAGTCAAATTGAAAAACGGATGACACCATGTGATTTAGCGTAAAAAAATTATGAAAAAACATGTGCCACACTTAGGATTCTCCAAAACCTAATTTTTGCGCAATTGTGGAGTTGCGCAACTTAGAGCGTTCAAGAAGCCAGGTTGCGCGCAATAAAAAAAAATCGATTCGGGTATGAATTTTTCATGAAATTTGAAGTAGAATCCGAATCTGAAATAAAAAAGGGGGTGTTCCATCTGAAAAAATGAAGTTAGTGTCAATTGCGCACGATTGATCCAGAGATCCTCACAAAAAATCATGAAGAATTGCGTTGGTCGGAATTTTCTACGCTGTATTTTGCGAAAATGAAGGGAGGTGTAACCTTTTCGTGAAACACCCTGTATACATAAAATAATAAACCTTTGGGAAATGATTTGCAGCGCTTTTACCCGATTTCGACGAAATTTTCAAGAAATATGCGGATTTGGTTGTAGAAAATCCCTTATGAAAATCATTACCCCCCGGACTGATAGTAGCCACTGCGCATGCGCAAACGTGAATTTCTTGTAACAGAAATAATACTTTCATTTTTCATCCGAATTTGAAGAAGTTTTCTAGGATTATTTAGATTGGCGCGAAGATTGTCCTCTATGAAAATCATCTCCTCCAGACTAATAGTAGTTGCTGCGCATGCGCAAACGTGAATTCCTTGTAACAGCCATAACTTCTATATCTTCTAACCGATTTCGACGAAATTTCTCAGGATTGTTCAGATTGGAGTGTAGACGGTCAGATGAGGGTAGTGGAAGGTACTTGGAGATTGATGTTTTGAGATTAACTATGCATTAAACCACGCAGATTGCATGCAGATTAACTATGAGATTAAACTATGCATCGGATCATATATGCAATCGAGTTATGGATACGAGGAAGCTATGTACCACACCCACTTTTTTCTACTGAAGTGTTCTGAAAGGAAGACTGTAATTTCGGAGTTGCGTCCCTTGGATTCTCGCAAAGTGAAAAAAAGCAACAGATGAACAAAATTGGGATCGACTTCTCAACCGGGTTGATGTTTTAAACTTGGAAAGCATCTACAGTATCGTGAAAATCATGTTTGATATTCGAATTTTTCAGGGAGTGATCCTGAAGTAGACCTCGTATTGTTGAGCAGCTGAGTTTTTGTATTCCCACCCGTCGGTCGTTTCTGTCGACTATTCAAAATGATCGAAAATACCCAACGTGTTCGACAGGCGGCCGTCACACCGACAGATGAAATCTTCATTCAGGCTTCCGCTGCCTTTTATTAGCGGTCGCCCGAGCGTGGAATCTATTTTAGACAGCGTACTTCACACACGCTCTCTTTGTCACTTCAGAGAGGAACTTCCAACCCGAGTGGCCGAAATAACAATTTGTCGATGAAAATCTATATACCTACCTAGTTTACCATAATACACTCGTAAGTGTTCGATAAATGGAGGATACACGTAGGAAGATGACATAAATATACAAGACAAGGTTGCAGCCTATCTAGGGAGAATCTTCCCGCGGGTTGGGGATGCGACCGTGACGCAGCACCAGGGGGGACCTCCTCCCAGAGTGGTGTTGCGTGGAGGTCGCAGAGCAGCTAAGCAAGCAAGACGGCGGGAGTACCACCGGGTTCAGAGTTTGTGGAGGAAGCATCCGGCGCGTGTAGCTGCGGAGGTACTGGAGGAGCCTGGGGAAGATCAAGTTCAGCCCCCTCTTCAGGAGTTTGTGGATTTCTGGGAGCCACTTTTGAGTGCTCCCAGCCACAACCCTGGAGAGCGAGTGGTTCCCCCAGTCTCCACCAGGGATTCCTTACGCAGCATCTTGTGTTCGCCGGTGCTACTTGACGAGGCACACAAGTGCCGTGTCAAGAACTCCACATCCGCTGGACCGGATGGTGTTTCCGCCCGTCGCTGGAATAAAGCACCAAATACGATTAAGCTGCTCGTCCTCAACCTGCTCATCCTTGCGGGAAGACCCCCGAAAGCGTTAACCCGTACCCGAACCGTATTTATTCCCAAGAAAGGGGGAAGTGGGCCTGGAGGCTATCGACCGATCTCTGTATCCTCGGTAGTCTTCCGCCACTTCCAAAAAGTACTGGCATCTCGCCTTCAGGTGGCTGGTGTCATTGGTGACGTCCAGAGAGCGTTTCGGCCAGCAGATGGCACAGCAGAGAACCTTACGGTTCTCCAAACTGTCATCTCGCTGGCCCGTATTAAACGCCGGCAACTCCATCTCGCCGCTCTGGACGTCGCTAAGGCCTTTGACACAGTCAGTCACCTTGCCCTGACCGATTGCCTTCGTGGTGTCGGGGCCCCATCTCGATTAATTGAGTATGTGGCCTGTCTGTACCGCGAAGGCGTGACGGTCCTCGAGGCAGGAGGTGAGGTGTCAAGGGATATAGTGATCGGGCGCGGGGTACGCCAGGGGGATCCCCTATCGCCACTCCTCTTTAACCTGGTCGTGGATACGGCCTTGGGTAAGCTGCCCACAGAAGTAGGGTTTGATCTCGCCCCTGGGGTGCGAGTAGGAGCATTGGCCTTTGCCGATGATGTTATCCTACTCGCAGAAACCCGCGAGGGCTTGCAGATTGCCCTCAATGCATTTGCTAAGCAGCTATCCAGGTGTGGACTTGTGGTCAACCCCGATAAATGTGGGTCGGTCTCCTTGGTCCCGTCGGGTCGCCAACACAAAGTGAAGGTTGTGGATGGGGGTTTTGTCATAGGACAAGCCCCCATTCCTTCTCGATCTGTGTTGGAGGTCTGGCGGTACCTTGGAGTCGACTTCATGGGGGTGGCCACCATCACTGCCAGCCGTGTGGACCTTGGTAGAGCGCTAGCCCGCGTTACCAAGGCTCCACTGAAGCCACAGCAGAGGCTGCGCCTCCTCCGCACGTACTTACTGCCGAAGCTAACCTATGGGTTAGTCTTTGGCAGGCTTACGGCGGGGAGGCTGCAAGAATTAGATCGAGAAGTCCGCTCTGCTGTGCGCTCTTGGCTGAGGTTCCCACCTGGTGTCCCAAGTGCCTATATCCATGCACCGGTCAAATCCGGTGGGCTTGGCATTGTGTCTCTCTCCGCATGTATCCCTTCTCTGCGCCGCCGGCGCCTGCTAGCCCTTCAGGGGTCGAGCTGGGAGGTCGCCCGTGTTGCTGCTGGTCTTGATTTTGTCAGGCAGCAGTTAGCATGGTGCGACCGAGCAACACCATCTGCTCCAAAACCCAGTTCGTCTGCTGAGTTCGCTGCTGCGCTGCATGAGTCAGTAGATGGTAAAGAACTCCGACAGTGCTCCGAAAGCCTTATCTCATCCCAATGGGTGGATTGGGCTTCGGAGGGCATTGGGGCCCGCGACTACCGGAACTTCCACGCCGTCCGTGTGGCAACACTGCCAACAGCGGTACGGTGTTCAAGAGGTAGTCGTGGGATGACAGATACCCTTTGCCGTGCCTGTCGGAGTGGAAATGAACACCTGCATCATGTAGTGCAGCAGTGTCCACGAACTCATGGGGGCCGCATCCTACGTCATGATGCGGTCGCCAAGCAGATAGCAGGTGCCCTGTCATCCAGCGGCTGGGATGTTGAAAGGGAGAGATTATACCACATGCCAAGTGACCAGGGCAAGAAGCCTGACATTGTTGCCGTCAAGCCCGACAGGTCTTGCATTATCCTGGATGTCCAGGTTGTTAATGGCAGCATGGACATGGAGCAGACCTGGCGGGCTAAGATAAGAAAGTATGATAGAGATGATTTACGGCAAGCAGTGTCAGAGCTAAAAGGAGTGGAACCCAACAACATCAGGGTTATGGCTGCGACCTTGTCGTGGCGCGGAGTGTGGTGCGGGAAAAGTGCCACGGAGTTGCGCGAGTTGGGCATCTCAGTAGGCGTACTCCGTGGTGTCACCAGACGCGTACTGCTCGGCTCATATTTAAACTGGTGGTCATTTTATAGAGGCACTTCCCTTCATCCCTCTCTCCCACCCCCACCTTCCTCATCATCCCTCATCCCTAGGGCCGGCGTCGGGTGAGTCCTGGGCGTCCTCCCCATTATATTTTATTTATTTATTTATTTAGTTTTATGGCGTGCCCCCTCCGTCAAATAGACCTTCAGTCTTTGAGGGGAGATTCATAAAAAAAAAAAAAAAAAAAAAAAAAAAAAAAAAAAAAAATTACTACTATAATTCAGTAGTATTCTATGCAACACTTGAGCAAACCTTACCGCCAACACACTAACACAAAAATATCAACCGATTCCGTTCAAAACTCTTTCTCATAATGAAGTTATCTCGGTACCTACTTTTCCTATGACGCCATGAATTCATTTTTTAAATGTTTCGCCTATGACGAAGATATTATAGGTATAACACATGATGAGAAAAGTAGGCAGATAACTTCGCTGTGTGAACCAAATTTTAACGAGAAACAGAGCTACCAACACCGCTACCTAAAACTTTAAAAATTCTGTAACGTCATCAGAAAAGTAGGCAGATAACTTCGCTGTGTGAACCAATTTTGAACGAGAAACAGAGCTACCAACACCGCTACCTAAAACTTTAAAAATTCTGTAACGTCATCAGAAAAGTAGGCAGATAACTTCGCTTTCTGAACCAATTTTGAACGCAAAACAGAGCTACCAACACCGCTACCGAAAACTTTAAAAATTCTGTAACGTCATCAGGAAAGTTGGCAGATAACTTCACTGTGTGAACCAATTTTTAACGAGAAACAGAGCTACCAACACCACTACCTAAAACTTTAAAAAATCTGTAACGTCATCAGAAAAGTAGGCAGATAACTTCGCTGTGTGAACCAATTTTTAACGAGAAACAGAGCTACCAACACCACTACCTAAAACTTTAAAAAATCTGTAACGTCATCAGAAAAGTAGGCAGATAACTTCGCTGTGTGAACCAATTTTGAACGAGAAACAGAGCTACCAACACCACTACTTAAAACTTTAAAATTCAGTAACGTCATCAGAAAAGTAGGCAGATCACTTCACTGTGTGAACCAATTT
>CM019169.2:32834217-32856656 GCA_009739505.2 Apolygus lucorum
TTACCGGTCCAGTTCCACGGACTGATAAGATATCTTAAGATGGCTCTGGACCGGGAAGAGAATCTTTTCCATCGGTCCCAGTTCCATCCTCACCAATCAGAATGATCTGATCAATCATCTCATCAATCTGATCATTCTGATTGGTGAGGATGGAACTGGACCGGTAAGGATGGAACCAGACCGATAAGATATCATAGAGAATGGTTCAATGGCTCTGGACCGGTAAGCATGGATCTTGTTCTCAGTTCTGTTCCATGTTGTACCTGGAAGCGCCCTTACTACTTCCCTGGACTGAAATGGTTCATGGAATGGCTCTTGAGCGGGAAGTTATCTTCTGGACAGGTTAGCATGGAAGTTGTCTCCAGTTTTATTAATTTATTATTGTCATGTTAAGTTCTTAAACTGCAACGTCATTATTCTTTCCTTGAATTGTTTGGTAACTATTATTTATAATAAATTGCCTCTTTTGTAACACTTGTTCAAATTCCTTCCTTTTAGCGAATTGTCAAGGAAAATGATGCTATTGTATTGCAAGTTTAGATCATAAGCATGGAAGAAGAACGATAGGGATTTGACTTCCTGCTTCATCCATGCCATGTGAGTGGGATTTGATCGCCTGTACCAGCAATGGAACTGTACCGGTAATTTGGAACGGTTACATCTTTGTCACCGTAATCGTTGGAACCGTTCCAGGGAAATATCTGGACCGACACACCCCTAGTCGGGTTATGAGTAACTCATCGGGTGATCGTCCTAGCAACGGGAACATGTATCCCTATTCGTCTATTGGAGGCGTCACATTTTCACATGCTCTCATCGCAAAAAAACAACCATGAAGTTGAAAATATCGATATTTTATTCTATAATCGTGTAGAGGAAATCTCAAGCTTCTATTTGACGCAAAAAAAAAATTTTGTAAAAAGTTACATGTAGGTACCCCTTTTCGGCCCAGCTCTTCAATTATTTTGTTGGACTTATCATATACTTACCTTACAACAGTGTCGTGTTTAAACATTATTATTTTGGTTAAATCTGTTTATTGAATAGTAATAATGATGATCTTATTCTATTCTATCTTACTATTCTGGATCATCAAACAAGTATTATAACATTATTTGGAAGTAATGACAACGATGTTTGTTTCTCAATAGACCTCCGAAGTACAATCGATCAAGGTGACACAAGACAGGCGCATAGAACACACTAAAGGCGGCCTGTCATTGGTCCATCTTGTTCACGTCAATCATCAATCATCATGAAGTAATACCTGCCCCAACCTCCCAAGGGTTGGTGGGAACTCGAATCGGTACTTATGCTTCCTCGCCTCCCAAGGTAACGAAATTCGTTTAACATTGAGAAGTGTCAACGTTGGTTCCGTAATGTCAGTCACGCAAAAAGTTCTCATCAAAGCGTAAATGTATTTATTGATTATGCGGAGTTCTCATTGAATTGATCAGTCCGGACAAGAATTTCACCAGTAGAACCATCAGCAGCCTCAGCGTATTAATCAACTTTGTTCATATAAATCATACTACTTGAACCCAAAAATCGTCAAAATGGTCAAAACAACCCATTTTAAAAATATTCCAATATAGGTAGCTAAATACTCCACAATTATCCACAATTTTTCAATTTTTTCTGCTAGGGAAGTGTATCATATTTCAGTTTGAAATTCTGTCACATACCTCTTTATTAAAAATCGATTTTTTCAGGACTGAAATCAAAAATAATGAACAAAATAATATGTACATGAAACAGCATAACGTAAAAGGTTTAAAACATCAGTTGTGTTGTTTGGCCAACATGAAATGTTATTCAAGAATGTAACTCCTCAATCTCTCTTGGTCAGCTAACTTGAAGGGGTTTATAATGGGAGTCTGGCAATTCACACATTGTGGATTTTAGAGCATTGCTGCAAGTCATAACAATTTTGGGGAGGAATTTTGAGGTGAATAATATGCAGCCCATCTACTAAAAGCAGTTTTCTTTTGCTGAGAGCGAAATCACGATCGCTGAATTAACTTAGAAAAATTGTTCGATTTTGTCGAATTTTCTTGTCTCAGTAAGGGAGAAGAGGGCATTCTGAAGAAAATGATTTTGGTTCATTATTTTCAATAATAAATCCTTGGCACCGACACATTAATTATTATAGAACTATTTTTTTTTTTTTAATAAACTCCCCTTAAAGACAAATTGTCTTTGGTGACGGAGGGGGCACGCCATAAATGAAAATAAATAAATAAATCAAATATAATGGGGAGGACGCCCAGGACTCACCCGACGCCGGCCCTAGGGATATGGGAAGATGAGGAAGGTGGGGGTGGGAGAGAAGGATGAAGGGAAGTGCCTCTATAAAACGACCACCAGTTCAAATATGAGCCGAGCAGGACACGGGTGGTGATACCACGGAGTACGCCTACCGAGATGCCCAACTCACGCAACTCCGTGGCACTTTTCCCGCACCACACACCGCGCCATGATAAGGTTGCAGCCATCACCCTGATGTTGTTGGGTGCCACTCCTTTCAGCTCCGACACTGCTTGCCGTAAATCATTTGTGTCATTTTTTTACAGTTCATTATTTGAGTCTTGACAACCCTGAAACTCCATATCGACTAAAAAGCGAGTGAGTAAGTTCTCTTTTGAAAGAGGTTATGTGGCTCACATAGCCCCTTTCAAAATACTTTGGAAATGCCTCTTTTGGTTTATTATTTTCAATAATGAACCTTTGGAATCGACCAAGAAAAAAAAAATTTAACACTCCCTCAAAATTTGATGGTTTACCTTTCAAGGTACGTAGAATCCAAAAATCGAATAAAAATTTGGCCGTCCGTCCGCCGTACGCCGTACGCGGCACTTTTGCCACTTAGCATTGACCGATTTTGATGAAATTTGATGTGTAGGCTCCATTTGGGGTCTAGTTGTGCCCTGAAGATTTTGGTTGATGTAGGTCACTTCTAAGGGTTCCATAATCAATTTTGAAATTTTCAAAACGCCCTAACTCAAAAAATTTTGATATAAAAGTATTGTTTTCCCTTCAATTTAAGATTCTATAGAATTTTTAGAATTTTTTTAGACCACCCGGAGTTCTGTAGGACAAACCGTTCGCTCACTACGATAATTTAAAGTTTGGACGTACGATAAATCAGAAACACGAGTGTGAATCGCAAAAGAGGCCTAATCCCCGTTCAAATTAAAGCTGACCGAAATGCGATCGCTGTTTTTCTTCATGTTGGATGGTTGGTGGCTTTGCAGACGAGTGATCTATATAAAAATAATAAACCATTTTGTAATAATTTGCGGCGTTTTCTTTGGGAAGCGTCAATGATTCGAAGCTCTTCAATCAAAGCAACCAAGTATGGAGACCCAGAATTTTTTTAAAAAAAGTGAAAATGGCAAAAAATGACACATAACCCCTTTTAAATTACGGGTTCACTTACAATCTAATAGTCTTCAAGTTTACTAGTGGTTTCCTCAGATCAGTACAAGCGTGGAATCCTTTAATAATTATCTTCTTTAGCTTTCTTGCTTCCGTTTTGAACTTCCTAGGATCAGAGGTAAGGGTTGGGACCTGGACAACTTTCGTAGACTTCAATGTACTCGTAGATTCCATCAATTTGTGATCACATCTGTATTCAGAACTACATGAACTATTATAGTACTATACATAGTATAGTACAACTATTATAGTATAATACCTGTGTGAGTTTCCTACTCATAAAACCCTGAATGAGTCGGTCTTATATGATTCAGCTTGGAGATGATAACGAGAAAAAAGAAACCATTGAGATTCCTGCAGGCTGAAGAGAACTGTCCTCTACTGTGGTTCTTTGATAAGAGAGGGCGCTCTCGTCACATCAAAGGATTTTCCAAGTTTTCTCAGCTCCCACAAAAGTTTTTTTTAATTAGAAAACTTACAAAAATATGTCTACATTTTAAAAACTATGAATTTGTGGAAATGAACTATTCATGGTGTTGAGAAATTAATTTTCCTATTTTCATGGTCAATGACTACCTAAGTGATAAATACAGTCATGGAATTTGATGTATGCATTAATATTATTAGTAGTGTATGACAATCGACCCGAAGTAAATCATGTCAGCTTTATTGGGATTTGGGTCCAACAACAAAATCCTCCTCTTTCACCAAATTTTCGAAAAATTTATTTAATATTATTAACATAATGGATATGAGGGAATTGAACATGATGTTGATTGACTAACGACACTTACCCTACAGCTCTCACCGATTATCCTAAGATACATGGAAAGCAAATAATACCTCTGTAAACGTCAATAATATTGAATTTTAATGGCTCACGTTGATATCCACGCGATTTCTATGTTTATTTTTAGGACTCGAAATTGGATTGGAATGTAGGTCCCTGGGAACCAATAAACAATCCATACTCAAGTTTGCACATTCCGAAATGCAGTTTAAGAAGATGAAAAAAGTCGAACCCTATTTACGAATAATAATAATATTACTATTTTAGACTTCCGGTCACGAGGAGTCAATGTGCAATAAAGAGTCGTATGACATTTCCGCGTACCAGCATGTAAACTGGAAATAACTATCGAAGGTAAGGGTATTATGGACAGATTCAGCGAATGAGAGGCAGCTTGGTGGTCAACGACTCTGCTCGCTGTCGCAACTACTGTACCTAATCCACTATTTCCGGAGGATTTATGCCTAGTTGTTGCCCCCACTCATATGAATGAACTTGTAAGGTCCATTGTGACCGTTATGAACGACAACACTTTGTATTGGAATGGAACTCCACTATAAAGCACCTGTGCAGATCACCGGAGGAATCTGGGACTTGTGGAGTGTACGACTCAAGAACTCCATAAGTGACCATGCTCTCGTGTGGGGGAGTATTGGAATGGAACTCCACTATAAAGCACGTGTGCAGGTCACCTGTTGATAGTTACATCGTAACGTCACATCAACAAACCCAAAATTCCCCGCAGTCCTAATTTGAATGTTCGTGAAACAATACAAGCTTATTAACGACACTGTGTTTTACTCTGCTAGGTACGAATATAGGGTATAGAATTATTAGAGGTTATGTGCAGTGCAGTGCTGAGAAGTTGATTTGCTTGAACGGACATTGTGAAGAAGAAAAGAGAAGAAAATGAGTATAAACTATAGAATTGAACCATTGAAAAGAGACAATTATGATTCGTGGCGTATGCAAGCTAAGGCAATACTTAGTAAGAACGGTTTATGGGGATATGTAAGTGGTGCTATTCCTAAGCCAACTAGAATCGAGAATGATGATGAAAATAATGCAAAAATATTAGATTGGGAAAATCAAGACAATAATGCGATGTCAGATTTGATCCTAGTTATAGCTCCTAGTGAATTAAGTCAAATTAAAAGCTGTGAAACTTCCAAAAACATGTGGGAAAAGCTAGAAAGTACTTATAGGAGTTCAGGACCTGCTCGCAAAGCTGCATTACTTAAACGTCTGATTTTACTGAAAATGAATGAGAAAAGTGATGTTCGAAATCATTTAAATGCATTTATGGAGACAGTCGATCGGTTGAAAGAATTAGAAATTGAAATTCCCGATGATTTACTAGTTATAATGATTTTGTATAGTCTACCTTCGGCATATGAAACGTTTCGTGTAGCAATTGAAACGCGTGACAAATTGCCTTCTCCAGAAGAGATTAAGGTCAAAATATTGGAAGAAGAGCAAGCCCGTGGAGCATGTTCGTCAAATTTTGAACCTGAAGGAGCACTTTACTCGAATTATAAATTTAAAAACAGAAATTTCAAAGAGCAATATAAAGAGAAAAATGAAAAGGGAAAATCTGGTCATAATTCAAGAACAGATTTCAAATTTAAATGTCATAAATGTAAAGAAATTGGTCATAAAATACGGGATTGTCCGAAAATTAAAAAGGATGGTCATGAATCAACATACAAAATTGAACAGTCGCTAACATCATACGAAAAAGAAACTACAAAAACATCAGTTTGGTGCTTAGACAGTGGGTGTACGAGCCATATGTGTGCAGATGAGAAAGCATTTGTTGAGAAAAATAAGGATGCTACTGGAAAACTTTTGAAATTGGCTGCAAAAGACCAAACAACCCCTGTGGAAGCGATTGGAAAAGTCAAAGTAAAAGTCAGTGATGAGCATTTGATGAATTTGGTTGACACATTGTACGTACCATCTTTATCAACTAATCTGTTATCCGTAGGGAAAATGACAGATAGAGGCTGTACTGTATTATTTAGAAAAGATAGAGCAACTGTTGCAGACAGCAGAAGAAAAATAGTACTGGAAGCTCGAAGGAAAAACGGTTTGTATTACGTTTGTCCAGAAACTACTGAAGAAGAGGCAACTGTAGTAACCGAAAACGAAATGGTTGACTGGCACAGACGACTTGGCCATGTCAATTTCCAGGATTTGAAGAATGCAAACAAAGCAGATTTACTTCGAGGACTTGATTTTGATTCATCAGGTAACGTTCCAGAATGTGAGATATGTATTCAAGGAAAGATGACAAGGGCTCCATTTCCCAAAAGAGAAGGACCACGAACCACTGAATTGTTGGAAATTGTACATTCAGATGTTTTTGGACCAGTGCGAACTGAATCAAACGGTGGAGCTAAATATTACGTCACATTTGTTGATGAACACTCGAGATATAGTGAAGTTTATTTTCTAAAAAGAAAGAATGAAGTATTTTCAAAATTTCAAGAGTACAAGAACAGATCAGAGTTATCAACTGGTAAGAAAATCAAATTTCTGCAAACTGACAATGAAGTATCGGAATATTGCAACAAACAATTTGATGAATATTTAAAGGCAAATGGAATCCAAAGAAGACTGTCGGCGAAGTACACACCTCAACAGAACGGAATGGCAGAGAGAAAGAATAGAAGTCTCGTAGAAAAGGCAAGGTGTTTACTGATTGATGGTAAGTTACCGTTACAGTTTTGGGCAGAGGCAGTTAACACGGCAAATTATTTGTGTAACCGTCTACCTTGTAGTGCCATTAAAGGAGAAACTCCGTTTCAGAGATGGGTAGGAAGAAAGCCATCAGTTAGACATTTGCATTTGTTTGGAGCCAAAGCTCATATATTACGAAAAAGACCAGGACGTAACAAATTCGAATCTAAAACTATAACTGGCATATTTGTTGGATACTCTAATGTTTCAAAAGCATATCGAATTTGGGTACCATCAATGAACAGAGTAGAAGTAGCCAGAGATGTGAAAATATTGAAAACTATGTATGAAATGCAGGAAAACGAATTTTCAGATGTAAAATTTATGGAGGAAAAACTAATAGAAAACGATGAACAAAAAGAAGAATCAATTGAAGTTGAGTTTGTGAGAAATATCAAACAGAAAAATTTAGAAGCACAAACAGATATACAAAACGTAGAACTACCTGAAATAGAAACTGAGGACCCACCAACATCAGACGATGACCAAGACGAACCAAGATCGGCATCAGATGATGAAAGTGGAATAGATCAAGGCAGATCAAAAAGAAATGTAAGACCTCCTGTGTGGGCACAAGACTACTATATGGGAGATGATTATGCTGGATTAACCGTAGCAGAAGCCACAAAAAGTGAAAACTTGGATGACTGGAAGGACGCAATTAAAACTGAGATCAAAGCTCATTTGAAAAATGGAACTTGGAAAATTGTAGATAAAACTGATGGAGAGTTCTTGATAGATTCCAGAATGATTTTAACTGAGAAGTACAAAGCAAATGGGGATTTAGAAAGGAGAAAAGCGCGTCTGGTAGCAAGAGGATTTAACCAAAGACCAGGGTTGGATTATGTTGACACATATTCACCTGTTGCTAGATTAGGATCCATAAGACTGCTTCTGGCTATGGCCGCTGAAGAGAACTTACAGCTACATCAAATGGATGTTTCAACAGCATTTTTGAACGGAGAAATAAATGAGAACATATATATCAAAAAGCCTGACAACTTAGAGAAATTTTTACATGAAATCATATTAGAAGAAGCAAATAAGCCAGATAAAATGGTGTATACAAAAGCAAAACAAATGTTAGAAGACATACGAAAGTCGAAAGGCCAACCAATATGTAAACTTCAAAAAGCGTTATATGGTTTGAAGCAGGCAAGTCGACAATGGTATGTAAAACTGGATGAAAAGCTAAGAGAAATGGGATTGAAAGCGTCATCAGCAGATCCTTGTATGTACACCAAGTCAGTAGGGAATGATAAAATAGTCATGGCAGTATATGTTGATGATTTTATTATTGGATGTGCAAATTTGGAAAAGTTGGAAGAATTTAAGAAACAAATCAAATCAGTTTTCGAGACAAGAGATTTAGGAGAGCTGAATTATTGTTTGGGAATTAAATTTGAGAGGAAAAATGGGTCAATTTTCTTATCACAATCGAAATATATAGAAGAAGTATTGAAGAAATTTAAAATGGAAGACTGTAAGCCAGTGAGTTCGCCAATGGAACCAAGATTGAAACTCAAAAAAGGGGAGAAACATGGAAACGATACTAAAGAAAAGGATTTGCCATACCAAAGTCTGATTGGATCAATCATGTATCTGGCAATGGCAACAAGGCCGGATATAGCGTATTCCGTGAGTTTTTTGAGCCAGTTCAATGCTTGCTATAGAGAAGAGCATTGGCAAGCAGCAAAACGTGTTCTTCGTTACTTAAAAGGTACGAAGAATCTTGGATTGGAATTCAAGCGGACAGGAAGCGAGTTGGTAGGCATGGCTGATGCTGATTGGGCCAACGACGAAATCGACTCGAAATCATACACTGGATTTTGTTTCGTGTATGGGGGAGCTGCAATTACGTGGGAATCGAAGAAGCAGAGAACCATAGCTCATTCAACATGTGAAGCAGAATATATGGCATTGTCAGAAGCTGCAAGAGAAGCCATACATCTGCAACAACTGGGAACAAGTGTGGGTTTGAAAATTAAAAGTACCACCATATTCAGCGACAATCAAGCAGCAAGAAAACAAGCTTTAAACCCCGTGACGAGCAAAAGATCGAAGCACATAAGGCTGAGAGAACATTTCATCCGTGAGGCCGTTGCTGAAGGAAATGTGAAAATTGAGTTCATCCCATCAGAAGAGATGAACGCGGACATCCTGACGAAGGCACTGACAGGATCTAAGTTCATCACCTTCCGGAGGAATCTGGGACTTGTGGAGTGTACGACTCAAGAACTCCATAAGTGACCATGCTCTCGTGTGGGGGAGTATTGGAATGGAACTCCACTATAAAGCACGTGTGCAGGTCACCTGTTGATAGTTACATCGTAACGTCACATCAACAAACCCAAAATTCCCCGCAGTCCTAATTTGAATGTTCGTGAAACAATACAAGCTTATTAACGACACTGTGTTTTACTCTGCTAGGTACGAATATAGGGTATAGAATTATTAGACTTTGTCTTCACGTGCACGAGCAATAAAGCAAATCGTAATTTCAGTTTTTGGTTGATAACTATAGGGGAGACCGGGGCGGGTTGGCATAGATTTTCGTTTTTGATGTTTCCTAGGAGTTGTGATCAGTCAATCATAAAAGTTAAACTACCCAGTGAAAGTATAACTCATGGGCTACAAAATCCTCTCATCCTCGATGTTCATAATGAACTACAAAAGGCTCAGATGGATTCAAATAGAGCTAGTCAATCTATGCCAACCTGCCCCCCTTATAGGGCGGGTTGGCATGGCCCTTGGAGCGGGTTGGCATAAGTATTTTTAGGTTGGACCTCAATGAAAACAGAACAGTCGTGAAAACAAAACAGAAAACAGTGGTCCTTTTCCAAGTTCGCATCCCTGTGACAAGCAATAGAGCTCTTAAAATAAGTTATATGAAATTTTTGTTCATTAGGTGTCAATGATAAACCTGGGAGGGGCGGGTTGGCATAAGAAAAACAAAAAATTGGCTTATGCCAACCCGCCCCTCCCAAAAAAATGTCATCCCGCCCCGACAGGGCTCACTGACAACAGTGGCCACCATTAGCTTCACAAACAGTGGTTTCCAAACGTTCACTAGCGGAATCTGTTCATTAAATGCAGTAAAATAGGTCTACACTTTCAAACTTACAAAAACTTCAACACACAATGCGCTTAAAACCAAATAGTAGGAGTGTGAAAAGTTACTTACTTGTCGTAAAATCTGAAATTTGTAATTCTTTCTTCGAGCTAAGGACCAACCTCCATGAAACTTTGTTGACGACTGGGGACCCAACAGGAGATCACGTGACTGAGAGGGAAGGTTTCGCCGCCATTCGGTTTTCATTTTAAAAGCACTGTGCCAACCCGCCCCTTATGCCAACCTGCCCCGGTCTCCCCTACCTTTTTTTTGGTAGATAACAAAATCTTTTTTTTTTTTTTAAATGAAATAACTTCTTGTGAGGATTGCCGATCAATTGAAATCGCAATATTACTTCCTTTAGATTTACTCCTATTTAATTTCTCTGAATCTGGTAAAATCTAACTTGATTATGAAAAGTATTTATGTTTGTTAGTGTTCTCTCGTTTATCTTTTTTCATTCTCATTGCCTATTGTAAAAAAAAATTGATTTGCGATTGCTTTATTTTGCATTTGTAGTTTCTATTTTTTCTTAAAGTTTTATCTTGAATTTATGGTGTCGTGAGTAGCTGCTCTTGACCCGTCGCTTCGGGCTTTCAGCCTTTAGACGGGCAATATTTTTCTGACAGTTTTACTTTGTTCTATCTACACCATTATATGATTATTTAAGTGAATAAAAAACTTTTGAAAACAAAAAAAAAAGATTCAAACTATGATTCACACAACTCTTGACACACCGTACCAAATTAGTTAAATTTGCAGGGTATATACCAAGAACCTACTTCAATAACAATTATTTTTGTACATAACAATGTAGATTGGAGCTTTGGCCCGAGTTTGCTACCGCCCATTTCTATTTTTAATGAAAATCCCGAATATTCCGATGCCTTTTGTATGGTAACAAGAAAATGCCTGCTGAATGTTGCATTTCTTCTTGTAAGGATGACCAGCATTGATTTTGGCCCCTCATGATCAATCATTTAGGAAGAAACATCGATACGTGTGAAAAACCTTTCATATTCACGAGTTGTTTTACCTATCAGGTACATGAATCATCGCATCTTTTTACAAATAATAATAATAATAATAATAATAATAATAATAATAATAATAATAATAATAATAATAATAATAATAATAATAATAATAATAATAATAATAATAATAATAATAATAATAATAATAATAATAATAATAAATAAAAATTAAAATTAATCTTTTTAGATTGGTCGGTTAAAAAAACCCGTTTAGCATTCAAGACCTTAAATTCTTACAATTTCATACACCGCTGACATACTTTGGTCTCAGGGTTAGTCAACACCTTCGAAACCAAACTGGAAGGCCTTCTTATTAGCGAGAACTAAGGTATGGTCGCGACCCTGTTATGGCATAGGAAAATGGGTGCAGAGTTACTTGAGTTGGGCATATCGGCAAATTTTCTCCGTGGGGTCACCACTCGCGTACCTAAATTGGTGGACGTTCTATGGGGGCACAAGTGCACTACATTTCTCATCTTCTCTGATGCCTAGGACCGTTGTTAATCAGAAGGGATAACATTTCAATGTTGGTTTCATAATAAAACTCGTATGTTGTAAATAGTGTACGGTTTTATTGGTACCCGTGAACTGAATTAGCCTGGATTGATGTGATGCCTTGAATATAATCCTCTTAATCCGCATTTCTCATGTAGTTTTCACATTCAGCTTCTGTTAAAGCTGATATTATATTGGAGTCTGCGGTCAATATTTTCTTGGATAAAACAACCAAATTGATACTGAGAAATTGAATTGATTGAACTTGATTGATACTGATCAAGTCGATTATTCAAGTTTCTTGAACGCTGTTTTCCTTACCAGGGTTACGCAGCCCAATCTATTTTTTAGACGGTTCATTTCTTCGATTATTCTCCCTCCCTGTCATGTTTCTGACTCTTTGATGTTAAATTCACTTCTAGTTCAAATCATTCATCTCCTCAGTTTTTAGCCGTTTGAAGAATTTACTCTAGAATGCAGGGCTGTCTGTGCTTACTTTGCTTACCGTAGAGGTACGACGGTGTACATTCGGATTTGGAACCGGAGCGAGCCGTTTGGATAAGATATTCATCGGGCCGGTGCGACACCACGAACGGTGTCAAGGTCTTCCATCGACTCTCGAATGCTACTGCAGGTCGACTTCAGAGCGATTTGATGAGTTTCCGACTAAGAGAAGATGTGCTTTCATAACAAATTAATCTATAGAATTGTACTACTTCTTCAGCGCAGACTCGCTGCATGAGTGGAGGAGAGGAGTCGGGCTTCAATAGGTTTTTATCTGATCATAAAACGATAAAAACTTCGAAAGTTATGCTTGTTAAAGTTAATTTTGCGACTGCTATCAATCCGGGAGTGAATTTGATAGGAAACCATGAAGTCTCCAACTCGCACAAACCTTGATCATCGTATCGTATTTTATTTGCTATCGCGATCCTTTCGGACTGAGATTCTGAGCTTTTACAAACAAGTGCGTGATTTCGTTTACCTTGAGGTTTAGCCAGGGAATTCGAGCAACTTGCGTGACCGTAAAATACCGGATTATCTCTTTTTTGTCAAATGTGATTAAACGAGGCAAATATGAAGAGAAATAATCCACTCGACGTCTGAGCTGTTCTGAGCCCCCCCCCCCCCCCCATGCGGTGTAATTCTGGCACCACGAAGGTACATTGTGAACATCTTAGAGGTCAATTAACTGAACTTGAGTAAGTCACAGTTTCAGGCTCTCTGACACCAATCTACCTATGGCTCCCCAGAGTCGAAACTCTTTTGTTAACAAAATTCGTGGTTTTTATCAATCCTTCAGGCGCAAATTCCATAATTTCTGTCGCAAAATGCACAACTAGAAAGATATTTGAGTCAAGCAAAGCCATCACGTGGAATTTTAGAAGGACATCGAGCCCTCACAGATTTACTCGTAACCATTTTACAAGGATTTGGATTCAGGATGGTTTGAAATGGATTTTTGCGTGGTAACATTGTTCCTTCCCGTGATTCAGTTTAACTGCGTAAGTTCCTAACTAATAAAAGATTTTTTTTTTTTTATATAAATTTATTTATTTTTTAGACATACATATACATGAATGGCAAATGAAAATAACAACAAACTACTCCTCTCTAAAAGCCTAAGCTTGTGCCAAGAGGAGGAGTTCTAAACAAAAACTAAAAACTAAAAAGGACGTGTTAATATTCTACATTTCAATACTTTACAATGTCAGCTGTCAACAGACAAAATAGAGATCAAAAATCGACGAGAGAAAGAAAAGAAAGAATATTTTTATAAAAATAGGAAAAATGGTAATTACATCCTATGTAACTTACTTAAATATTGTAATACTTAACAATATTTCAATGTCAGCTGTCAACAGACAAAATAGAGATCAAAAATCTACGAGAGAAAGAAAAGAAAGAATATTTTTATAAAAATAGGAAAAATGGTAATTACATCCTATGTAACGCTAGGAACATAATATTTCCTGTAGTGATCTGCCAATCTTTGTTTAAATATCGGGTACAGTTTTTGATTTCTTATCTCTTGAGGAAGATCATTAAATAATTTTACGCCTCTATAATCATACAGTTTTTGGCCACAGGTGGTAAAACGAATTGGGGTCTGTAACATGCCCTGGTAACCCAACCTCGTCCTGCCTTCCTCCACGAATTTAAATTTCCCCAGGTATACGTCTCTCATCACTTTCTGTGTTGTTAATTTATTTATAAGTGAACGGAATTCTAAAACCTTAAATTCAGCGAAAAGTTTATGTGTGGAATATTTCATTTCTTTTTTAAGTAACGTTTTAATTATTAATTTTTGAGAGACATAAATCAAATCAATAAGCCCTTCACTACAACCCCCCCACCCACTCACCCCGTAGATTAACAATGATTGAACTAATGCAAAATATAACATCCTGCGATTACTAACATCTAAAAAATGCCTTACCTCACGACAGACATAAAGTGTTTTCCTTAATCTTGATTTCATATTTTCAACTTGGAGATTCCATGTGAGACACTGATCTATTATTACTCCTAAGTACGTAACACTAACAACTTGTTTTATTACTGGGCAATTGCATTCTTCAAAACCCTCGCATGTTGGAAGGTGACACTTTAATATCCCTATTGTTGGAACATTATTACTCCTCAAAGAAAAAGTAATAAAATCAGTTTTATTGAAATTTACTATTAGTCCTAAGTCACCAATGGTACTCATTAATGTGGAAATATTTAATTCAGCTTTGTGTTGTACGTCCAGCCAGGAATCTCCTTTTATAATGAGTGACGCATCGTCTGCAAATAGTACGATATCCCCTTCCAAAGTTGTGCGGAGTAATCTATCAATAAAAACAATGAAAAAAACCGGCCCTAGCACCGTACCCTGTGGAATTCCGAAGTCACAGAGCAAGCCATTCTCAGCAATGTCATTAACTCTAACATACTGGTATCTGTCCTTGAGGTAACTCTCTACCCAGTCTACAAAACCCTGATCTACCCCCAAATCATGAATTGCCTTTATTAATTTGACGTGCGAAACAGTATCAAATGCTTTCGCTAGATCCAAATATATTCCCAAAACTTTCTTGCCACTATCAAGCCCTTTTACTATGTCAGACACTAGGTGAGCAATTGCATCATCCGTACTTCTACCAACACGAAAGCCATATTGGTGATCACTAATTAGGTGGTTCCTTTCCAAAAAATCTACAAAAAATTGCTTAGCTAGCTTTTCAATAATTTTTGCTAGAACAGATAACAATGATATTGGTCGATAATTATCTAGTTTTTTAGGGTTACCTTTTTTAAAAAGTGGGACAATAATGGCTCGTTTATAAATAGTTGGAAATATAGAGGTTTTGAAGGAAAGGTTCGTTATATGTACCAATGGAGTGGCAACAAAAGTCTTACAACGCTTTATCAATTCGGCCGAAAAACCATCTATACCCGGGCTTGTTCCCCCTTTCAAACTGTTAATCGTTTTCATAATTTTGTCTTCATTAACTATCAAAAAAGCATGCTTATGCGAACTTGAAGTATCCTTATCCCCTAGATAATCAATGTCCATTGATCCCGTAATTCTCCGTCCAACGGAGGCAAAGTGCCCATTAAACGCATTCGCTACAGCCACCGGATTTTCACTTGCTATTAAATACTCCCCGTTGACCTCAATAGACCCAATTTCACTCGATTTCCTTCCTTTACCAACACTATCATTAATTACTTTCCAGATTCTTTTTGTGTCCCTTCCCGCCTTCGCGATTTTCTCCCCATAGTAATTATTTTTTGTTATTTTTAGAAGCTGAGTGAGTTTATTTTTGAATTTTATATAGTAGCTTTTCAGATTTACATTAAAAGGCTGTTTCCGCAATTTATTACTGAGCTGTTCTTTTCTTCTAATTGAAATAAGAAGTCCATCTGTCATCCAAGGTTTAAGTTTGGTTTTTCTATGCGTCGTCTTATTACTCGTGACCGTGGATTGTCGTATGTAGTCATTTAATACATTTTCGAATGTCACAGCAGCCTCATTGACATTATCCGTATGTAAAACATCCAACCATTTTTCCTGTTTTAATTTTTCACCAAGTAAGACGTAGTCAATTTTATTAGTTAATTTATTATCAAAATGACAAGAAACCCCTTCGAGATTTATTTTGAGCAATGTTGTATAGTGATCCGTGATGCTTGTTTTCCAAACCACTGATAGTGGGATCTTATCTCTTTTTGTTCGCAAAAAAATGTGGTCTATTACAGACCTTGCATTCATGCTCACTCGTGTATAATTATTTACACACGATATGAAGCCCCGTTCCGTCAAACTATCGAGGAAGCTATGTTTTATTGTGTCTTCATTGTGTTGACCAATGTTAATATTTAAATCTCCCATTATCAGCACACACCTATCTTCCTTCGTTATCCCATCTAATTCCCTACCCAACTGCTCAATAAAGTTCATCGTTTCATTGACCGTTACATCTTGACAACGATAAATACCTATCAGTGACATTTTATTACCACGCCATTCAAATTCAACATACACACAAGTGGCATGCGGAAGTACACAATCACGTACGGAAACGTTCTCGCACTCCTCATCCAAAAAAAGCACAGTACCTGAATTTTGATTTACATAATTTGTATTAAAATATTTTTTATAGCCACTAAGCTGATGCACACCGTCACCTACACTCCAACACTCCGTAAATAGTATAGCTGTTAAATGAAAATGGCATAGACTAATATTTGCTATAGCCTCATCAAAGTTCTTATTTATGCTTCTAATGTTCATGTTTAACACCCGAAAATCATTACCTGCTCCTAAGATCTGATTCAAATCACAAACATCGTCAACAACAACCTCATTCACTAACACAAGATCATCTATTTCTTGCAACTGTTCTACACCAACCATACAAAAATAATATAAATTGTCCCATCAAAAACACCATATTAAAATTAAAAACTAAAATCTATTTTATCTTATCAAGGTCCTCCTCTTTCCAGACCAGATGTATCAACATGTATGCAGAACTAAAAAAAAAAAAAAAAAACTACGGACGGGAGATCTACGGTTTTACAGCCAGATCATTTAACCCTACATTGACCGTGGTGTCACTAGTGTCACCAAAAACATCCTGGTTATTCCACAGCTCTCCCAAAGTGACAACAGTTTATAAATTAAAGGACAGAGCTGAATTTTTGAACCATTTTTTGTAAGCTATTTGAAGTAAAACATTGATGTTATGACGAAAATTTTGAGAATTGTTTCATCGATTTCATTGGAAATTTATATGATAACTCCATTATTCTGCTAAAAAAATTCTACTGTCCATTAAATTCAAAATTGTAATTGAATTGTGGTTGCTCCAGTGACACTTTGGGACATCTGTGGAGTTCTTGAGATGTTTTGGTGGCACTAATGATACCATAGTCCAATTTGGGTAAATAATAATTCATTTTACGCAATTTTTTTCCACCAAAAAGTTTTTTAAATGTTTATTAAAGCGACAAATGTTTACATGACATTTTAAAAATTTTCGCCGTAACGGTCAAATGTGACGGTCGGAAAAATAATGGAAACCTCCTGTTAATCATTATTAAATAATAAAATAATAGCATAAACATGGGAAGTCCAATCAACCGATGTTGCTCAATTTTAAGGGTGGTTCGAGACTTTGATCTTTAGATGATCCCGTATAACATTTTATTGCGTTGTGATTAGCATAAATCAAGATAATGTAGAGAAAAAAAACATCGTTATCGAAATCGGGAACCTTTCTCAATAGTGATGACGTCTATAGATTAGACTAAAAAACCAACATAGTCGTGAAAATCATGGTTAATGATATCCATGATTTCTATGTGAGGAAGATAATATTATCTAGAATAATATAAACCCCATGAACCACGATTTTCACGACTTTGTTGATAGTTTTTTGGAGTTTATAAACTTCAACACTGTTGAGAAATGTTCCCAATCTTGTAATATAACACTTTTTTTGTTTCTACATTATCTTGATTTATGCTAATCTCAACGCAAATTATGTTATACGGGATCATTCAGAGATCAGTCCCCCATCACCCTACAAAATTGAGCAAGATCGGTTGATTGGGTCGTCAGGAAAATCACTCTCACCCACCAAACCTGATAGGTACTATTGGTCCGTAAACGATGAAATTCATAAGGGACGTGGAAGCTAACCCATGAAAAGTAGTAAAACCGCACCTTGATTCCGTAAAGACAGACCTGGATGGATGAACTCGGGATCAAAATACTTCGAAAAGTGCCATTCAAAAGCTTATTAAAGCGAATTATTGATCTCTACCAACATTAAATTTAACCTATTTTAAAATTTTTCTAAAAGTAATTCATATTTTCACTTCTGGCTGTTTTTAATACAGACAATTTTGAGATGTTTTGTATGATTTTAAAATTTGACAATATAAAAAAACAGCTCAAAATTTTCTGCATCAAAAACAGCCAGACGTCTCTGAAAACTTAATTTAATAGAGTTTTGAGTCATACTCGTGTTTATCAAAACTAATTCCTTAGCAAAGTTTCAAAAATTCTGATCAATGTAGCTTTTCTCCTTACATTATTGAACTTTCGTACCGTTAAAAGGTCGAACATTTGCATTTAAAAAATTGTCTGTTTTTTAATTTGCATGCTTTTTGCATCATTTTAATTTTCTTTGAAAATTTGCAATCTTGAAATTTTTATAAAACCCAAGGTGTAACAAAGCCAAAAATGGCAGCTGAATGAAAATCCAACCTGAGATGGTTGTTTATTTACTCACCATGGTACGATAAAGAAGGAGATTCAGTGCAGATAACTATGGCAAAACTAGAGAATAACAAAAGCAATTGTAAACAAAAGAAGGTGGAGTCCCAGGGACGCTCCCGTCAGTCATCGAACGAGCCACGATTCTCCTGGTTGAAGGTTGAGTAGGTATTTATAAACACTATTTATAACAAAACTTATATTTTAACTATAGGCTATTGGCGTAGTAATTGTTTCTCCCTCAAATTTCGGTAATATTTTCCCAATTTCGTCACCTGTCTTTTAACTTTGGAATCGCTTCCGAGTCTACCAAGGTAGCGGAAGCTATGTTTTCACTTTTCAAGGTTGAAAATTTGAAATTACACCAAGAATTGGGAGAATTGTGAGACCAGGTTCGCCGTTCCGCTACTTGCCCGCTAATGAGTTAATTTATCATGAACTACAGAAAATTATTAATTAAAAAGAAATGAGAAAAACTTTGGATAGTAAAACAGGTTAAACCGATAACTCAGCCAACATTGACGGCAGAGAGCAGCTCTCAGCAAGCGAAAATCCTCTTGTCACCAACATTACAAAGACTCAATTTTGGCGAAAATCTAAATCCAAAATTCAGCTATTTCAAATCCCTAGTTTGAGCCAAACTCGTAATATACGAAGTAGGACGTGACAGACATTCATACCTGACGACCTCTGGTGCCTTTACCCTAATTTGTGATATCAAAGGGATAGATGTACTAGACCTTTAGAGAAGTATGTTTGTTTTCCAAAACCACTGAACAATGATATCATAATACACAATGATAAAATAACCACTGAACCACTGAATAACGTAATTCCCACCTGTGATAGGTACATTTTGTGAACTTGCACTTCTAGCTCAAAATTTCTATTTTAATACCTACTAATATTGCTTAATACTCAACTACTAATACTGCTGTATAATAAAGATGAAATACTGTGTTTTTCAAAAATATAAAAGTAAGTATTACAGCCCTAAAGAAGGTTTACAAATAGAACAAATCCATGGTCTGAGCGAGAGATCTGCTTTGTGGAACCTCAACATCCACAACTTTCAATTGGGAAAGAGTGAAAGTGAAGACCTTCTATTTTGGTTTATTATTTTCAATAATAAGCCTTTGGAATCGAGCAAGAAAAAAAAAATTTTAACCCCCCCTCAAAATTTGATGTTTTACGTTTCAAGGTACGTAGAATACGAAAATCGAATAAAAAACGCTGCAAATCATTGCTCAAAGGTTTATTATTTTCTGTACAGATCACCCTTCTGTATAGATCACTGGTTCTCCATCAATAGCACCTACCACCACCTTCTCCCTTGACCTTCCCTCTAAAATTTCAGCTTCCTGCGTTCAACAGGAGAGAAAATGGCCTTGGAGCTCACTCAGCTGATCAGTGACCACTCATGCGCCTTCAGCATTCTCCATTGACCCGCCCTCTCAAATTTCAGGTTCCTGCGTTCAACAGGAGAGGAAATGGCCTTGGAGCTCACTCAGCTGATCAGTGACCACTCAGGCGCCTTCAGCATTCTCCTTTGACCCTGCCTCTCAAATTTCAGCTTCCTGCGTTCAACAGGAGAGGAAATGGCCTAGGAGCTCACTCAGCTGATCAGTGACCACTCAGGCGCCTTCAGCATTCTCCATTGACCCGCCCTCTCAAATTTCAGGTTCCTGCGTTCAACAGGAGAGGAAATGGCCTTGGAGCTCACTCAGCTGATCAGTGACCACTCAGGCGCCTTCAGCATTCTCCTTGACCCTGCCTCTCAAATTTCAGGTTTCTGCGTTCAACAGGAGAGGAAATGGCCTTGGAGCTCACTCAGCTGATCAGTGACCACTCAGGCGCCTTCAGCATTCTCTATTGACCCGCCCTCTCAAATTTCAGGTTCCTGCGTTCAACAGGAGAGAAAATGGCCTTGGAGCTCACTCAGCTGATCAGTGACCACTCAGGCGCCTTCAGCATTCTCCTTGACCCGCCCTCTCAAATTTCAGGTTCCTGCGTTCAACAGGAGAGGAAATGACCTTGGAGCTCACTCAGCTGATCAGTGACCATTCAGGCGCCTTCAGCATTCTCAATTGACCAGCCCTCTCAAATTTCAGGTTCCTGCGTTCAACAGGAGAGGAAATGGCCTTGGAGCTCACTCAGCTGATCAGTGACCACTCAGGCGCCTTCAGTATTCTCCATTGACTTTTGATTATGGAAATTTGATTACTGGTTACGCAGAAGGCAAAACTATACAAATCGAAGAAATGAACAGCAATCGCATTTTAGTCAGAAAAAATTTCAACGGAGATTAGACCTCTTTTGCGATTCACACTCATGAAACTGTTTTATCGAAGGAAAACCTTCAAGTACTCGTAGGGACCGAACGGTTTGCCCTACAAAGCTCCGGGTGGTCTCAAAAATTTTTAAAAATTCAGTACTATTTAAAATTAGTGAAAAAACGATACCTTTATTTCGAGAGTTTTCGAGCTAGGGCACTCTTGAAAATTTCAACCCTTAATTTCCACCCCTTAGAAGTGACCTACATCAACCAAAAGCTTCGCGGCACAACTAGACCCCAAATGGAGCCCATATACCAAATTTCATCGAAATCGGTCCATGGTAACTAAGAAAAGTGCCGCGTACGGCGTACGGCGTACGGCGTACGGCGTACGGCGGACGGACGGAAATTTTTTTATTCGATTTTCGTATTCTACGTACCTTGAAACGTAAAACATCAAATTTTGAGGGGGGGTTAAAATTTTTTTTCTCTTGCTCGATTCCAAAGGCTTATTATTGAAAATAATAAACCAAAAATTTCCGTCCGTCCGCCGTACGCCGTACGCCGTACGCCGTACGCGGCACTTTTCTTAGTTACCATGGACCGATTTCGATGAAATTTGGTATATGGGCTCCATTTGGGGTCTAGTTGTGCGCCGAAGCTTTTGGTTGATGTAGGTCACTTCTAAGGGGTGAAAATTAAGGGTTGAAAATTTTCAAGAGTGCCCTAGCTCGAAACTCTCGAAATAAAGGTATCGTTTTTTCACTAATTTTAAATAGTACTGAATTTTTAAAAATTTTTGAGACCACCCGGAGCTCTGTAGGGCAAACCGTTCGGTCCCTACGAGTACTTGAAGCTTTTCCTTCGATAAAACAGAATCATGAGTGTGAATCGCAAAAGAGGTCTAATCTCCGTTGAAATTTTTTCTGACTAAAATGCGATCGCTGTTCATTTCTTCGATTTGTATACAGTTTTGACTTCTGCGTAACCAACCAGTAATCAAATTTCCCTAATCAAAAGTCAATGGAGAATACTGAAGGCGCCTGAGTGGTCACTGATCAGCTGAGTGAGCTCCAAGGCCATTTCCCTTCCTGTTGAACGCAGGAACCTGAAATTTGAGAGGGCGGGTCAATGGAGAATGCTGAAGGCGCCTGAGTGGTCACTGATCAGCTGAGTGAGCTCCAAGGCCATTTCCTCTCCTGTTTGAACGCAGGAAGCTGAAATTTTAGAGGGCGGGTCAATGGAGAATGCTGAAGGTGCCTGAGTGGTCACTGATCAGCTGAGTGAGCTCCAAGGCCATTTCCTCTCCTGTTGAACGCAGGAACCTGAAATTGAGAGGGAAGGTCAAGGGAGAATGCTGAAGGCGCCTGAGTGGTCACTGATCAGCTGAGTGAGCTCCAAGGCCATTTCCTCTCTGTTGAACGCAGGAACCTGAAATTTGAGGAGGGGGGTCAATGGAGAATGCTGAAGGCGCCTGAGTGGTCACTGATCAGCCTGAGTGAGCTCCAAGGCCCATTTCTCTCCTGTTTGAACGCAGGAAGCTGAAATTTTTAGAGGGAGGGTCAATGGAGAATTGCTGAAGGTGCCTGAGTGGTCACTGATCAGCTGAGTGAGCTCCAAGGCCATTTCCTCTCCTGTTGAACGCAGGAACCTGAAATTTGGAGAGGGAAGGTCAAGGGAGAATACAGCATGGTGGTAGGTAATATGATGGAGAACCAGTGATCTATACAGAAGGGTGATCTATACAGAAAATAATAAACCTTTGAGCAATGATT
>CM019169.2:32856756-32945896 GCA_009739505.2 Apolygus lucorum
ATTCCTTCATCAAAAGAAATGAAGAAATTTGATTACTGATTGCTAAGGAAGGGTAACCCATGGTTTATTATCCATGGCCCATCTTCCAATTTTCTCTGCTTTCAAGGCCATGAAACAGCTCCTCAATTGTTTGCCTTGGCCGATGCTGGGGTAGTGGGGACTAGACCCTGCGGTGACCCCGTGCCTACTCGCTGATCGTAGCCTGTCATCCATAAGAGTCCTGCAAAATTCATTTTTCTGAACTGTTTGCCTTGCATCCCCGGGCCCCGCGCTAGTTTGCGTATACAGTTACGTACTGGTCTCATCAACACTACGGTGTGTCCTAGGCAAAATACGTAGGTAATTATTCCATTCTCCTAATTAATTTAAACTTTCTTGATTATCATGAAATAGTCCCTAAATTTTATTAACAATTTACCAAAATCGGCTAAACATAACTTGCAAAAAATGGAAGAATTGGAGAATCTTAACAAAAATTAATTTATTAATTTTGCATATTTTTAGTAAGGCAAACAGCGTTTGCTATGATTGCCTGGAGGAGATGCCACTGCTTTTTACACTACTGGAATAAACTCGAAGAAATATGAAACTCAAAAAGCTTGAAAATAGTAATAATAATACAAGATAATGCTCAAAAAGCATGAATAAATTGTGTGCCTAATTTTATGTTTATGATTTTATAAATTTCTTCGTTATAATTTTATTTTATAAATTTTATGTTTTTATAAACTTTAGTGGATAATTTCATGTTTTCAAATTACTGAACTAAGCACGAGGGGAAGAAATACTCAAAAAGATTGAATCAATAGCAAAATAAATATAAAAAATACCTACTTAAAATCAGGAATAAATGTCTCATTTTCCACCCTGAAAAGAAATTTTCTCTCAAAAGTTAGTTATAAATTTAGCAATTATTACAAAATTTCAATTTAAGGCTTCAGGGTTTTAATGAATTGTATACCAAAGTGCAGGAATTTGAATGTCGTGACATCATGTTTCCTGGTTCGTGCTAAACACGGGGGGAACCCCCGTCACTGTGTCGGTCTAGGTGTAGCTAGCAAGTTCTTGATTAGAGAATAGATGCAGAAGATTGTGAATCTTATCTTCCTATCCTTCATCTACGTTGAAAATCACGGGAATTGAATTCTTCAAACGTCATGACCTAATAGGTGACTAGTTATAAGAGGATAAAAACAAAAAAACAAAATCGCCAGGATGACCTTTAGAACAACGTGAGGTGGAAACTTCTAACTATCGTTTAAATTATTCGACATAATTGGGTAGTTTGGTGACAAAGGCTTTTTAGGAATTATGGTAAATTATTTACAATCGTGCGATAATTTCGATGACAATGATGATCTTGAAGAACCTGTCTTATAGTCCAGTCAAATTGTGTTCAAAACGGACCCTCGCTGGAAAGTTTCGGGAGGTTTATTCGAAGTTCGCCACACAAAATTTCGCTATGGAACATTAAAAAAATGCCAAAGAAGGCAAGAAAAGTTATGTTTGCTGGTTTTTTGCCTATAACTTTGGAACGATCAACTTTTGGCAAAAATAACTCGCATATTTAAGAGTGATGCAAGATGAACTCGTAATGCAAGATAACTCGTATGTGAAAGATAACTCTTATATGCAAGATAACTCGTATATGCAAGATAACTCGTATATGCAAGATAACTCGTTTATGCAAGATGAACTCGTAATGCAAGATAACTCGTTTATGCAAGATGAACTCGTAATCCAAGATAACTCGTATATGCAAGATGAACTCGTAATGCAAGATAACTCGTATATGCAAGATAACTCGTATATGCAAGATGAACTCGTAATGCAAGATAACTCGTATATGCAAGATGAAATCATGTTAAATTTTCAACAAATTTCATTTCGTGCGTTTTTAGGCGAACCGTATAGGCCCCATAGTCAGTACTTGTTAAAAATATGCGTATTTTCGCTGTGAATCACCTTTTTCCACTCAAAAACTGTAATAAGTACGTAACTTATAAGTTATAATAAATGAAAGTGTATTTTGTGAATTTGTATTGAACGGTTACGCTATCTCTAGTTGTTAGGTGATCTACGACTGTAGAATTGTGCCGCAGTATGTGTGTGCTGATGTACACTCGTGTTTACATGTCCTAGTGAACTTTCTCAGTATTTATTCCAAGTATTTGGTTAATGAGTTTTTTGTAATTAATGAATGATTACCTATAGGTATGAATTTTTAAAATCCAATTTTGGTTTATTATTTTCTATAATGAACCTTTGGAATCGACCAAGAAAATTTTTTTATCACCTCCTCAAAATTTGATGGTTTACGTTTCAAGGTACGTAGAATCCAAAAATCTAATAAAAATTTGGCCGTCCGTCAACCGTCCGTGGCACTTTTGCCACTTAGCATTGACCGATTTTGATGAAATTTGGTATGTAGGCTCCATTTGGGGTCTAGTCGTGCCCCGAAGATTTTGGTTGCTGTAGGTCACTTCTAAGGGTTCAAAAATGAATTTTGAAATTTTGAAAACGCCCTAACTCAAAAAAATTTTATATAAAGGTATTGTTTTTCCTTCAATTTAAGATTCTATAGAATTTTTGAGACCACGCGGAGCTCTTCAGGACAAACCGTTCGCTCCCTACGAGAATTTGAGGGTTGGACGTACGATAAATCAGAAACACGAGTGTGAATCGCAAGAGAGGCTTAATCTCCGTTCAAATTTTAGCTGACCAAAATGCGATCGATGTTTTTCTTCATGTTGGTGGCTTTGCAGACGAGTGATCAATATAGAAAAATAATAAACCATTGTGTAATAATTTGCAGCGTTTTTTTTAAATAACTTGGATTTTTCAGGATTCGTAACTGAGTTCGCAGTATAACATGAATGACTAAATCAGAGTTTCTGAGTAGAGAAAAGGTGTTGTTGGGGGTGACAGCTGAGATACGCATATTTTCAATAGCGAGGTCTAAACGGTTCGTCTACCCGAAAAATGTACGAAATGAAATTTGTAGAAAATTTAACGAGCGTTCATTTTGCATAATATGCAAAAACGACCAACTTTCGTCAGAAAACGAATATATTATATTCGTTTTCTGACGAAAGTTGGTCGTTTTTGAGTTATAGGCATAAAACCACAAAAAAAACTTTTTTGCATTTTTTGGTTTATTATTTCTAATAATAAGCCTATGTGATCGTATCGCAAAAAATTTTTATAACCCCCCCTCAAACTTTGTCACTTTACGTTTCAAGGTGCGTAGAATCCAAATTTGCAATGTCCGTCCGCCGTCCGCCGTCCGCCGTCCCCCGTCCGCCGTCCGCCGTACGCGGCACTTTTCTTAGCAACACTGGACCGATTTGGTTCAAATTTGGTATATGGGCTCCATTTGGGGTCTAGTTGTGCCGCGAAGCTTTTGGTTGATGTCAGTCACTTCTAAGGGGTGAAAATTAAGGGTTGAAATTTTCAAGAGTGCCCTAGCTCGAAAACTCTCGAAATTAAGGTATCGTTTTTTCACCAATTTTGAATAGTATTGAATTTTTAAAAATTTTTGAGACCACCCGGAGCTCTGTAGGACAAACCGTTCGGTCCCTACAAGTACTTGAAGGTTTTCCTTCGATAAAACAGAATCATGAGTGTGAATCGCAAAAGAGGTCTAATCTCCATTCAAATTTTATCGGACTAAAATGCGATCGCTGTTCATTTCTTCGATTTGTATACAGTTTTGCCTTCTGCGTAACCAGTAATCAAATTTCCATATGAAGCTTTCTATTTTTCCAATCGAGTGTGAAGCGTTTAGTTCTTTCTAATAAACTTGATTGTGAAGGTGTGAAGCCAGTATGGTGTGGTAGGTAAAAAAAAGTTGGTAGGTAAAATAATGTTGGTGGGTAAAAAACGCTGCAAATCATTGCTCAAAGGCTTCTTCACTCTTCAGATCACTGATCAGCTAAGTGAGCTCCGAAGCCATTTTCAATCCTATTGAATGGAAGTGCTCTTCCAGGCGTCTCCAGCATTCGAGGAGATCTTCTTCACTCCTCAGATCACTGATCAGCTGAGTGAGCTCCGAAGCCATTTTCAATCCTATTGAATGGAAGTGCTCTTCCAGGCGTCTCCAGCATTCGAGGAGATATTCTTCACTCCTCAGATCACTGATCAGCTAAGTGAGCTCCGAAGCCATTTTCAATCCTATTGAATGGAAGTGCTCTTCCAGGCGTCTTCAGCATTCGAGGAGATCTTCTTCACTCTTCAGATCACTGATTAGCTGAGTGAGCTCCGAAGTCATTTTCAATCCTATTGAACGCAGGAAGCTGAAATTTGAGAGGGAAGGTCAAGGGAGAATACAGATGGTGGTAAGTGCTATTGATGGAGAACCAGTGATCTATACAGAAGGGTGATCTATACAGAAAATAATAAACCTTTGAGCAATGATTTGCAGCGTTTTCATGTTCCGTCGTGAAACGGTGGCAAACCTTAGATTCTGATTCAGCACCCCAAAAAAACATAAGGAATCGAAGGAATTAGAAATCCTACAAAACTCTCCTGTAAAATACTTCACCATTTTGACGGGCCTTGAGTGCTAACCAACACAACAGCGCTTCTGCATGGTCCCCAATGTCATTAAATGAGACCATGTATTGCTAGAAACAGTATTGTTCTAGGGGATCTGGATCTGGGTATAGTTCTGGTGTTCTGGGGGGGAGGGTTGGTTTTAGTTTTAGTGAACCTTTTTTAACCTATTCCTGTGCTATCATGAAACAGTATTGTTCTAGGGGATCTGGAGAATCTGATTAATTAATGATAATAATTCAATCGTTGCTGTATTCTACCCCTAGAATACCTATTCCTAGGTGTAGATCAACCTAGGACTAGGGATGATGAATGAAAGATACAAATTGAATTAGGAAAGATAAATAGATATATTATGATATAAACAATGAGGCTTGTATCTAAATATGAAGGGGGAGAAGTATCAATAGAGTTTACCTATTACATCTTCGGATTTGAACCACGAGGGTAAGGGAAGTGATCTTGTATGAAAGTATGGTACCTACAGATCGATGTCTGGAATGAGACTGGGGAGCGATCCATGAGTTGTGATCTGGGGAAAAGAAGAACTGTTCCCTTAAATCACCAATCAGGTGTCAGAGCCACTGTTGATCTGTCACATGCTCAAGACAAAATTGACCTGATTCACACAGGAAATCCAAGAATTTATTTCGAAAACTCAAAAATAGGGAATGAAAATAGTTAAAATTTTATAGTTTTTTCTCAAATATCTGTATTTCTTGTCCTACAAGTACTTTTGACGATTGCCTTCCATTCACGTTCATCGTCTCATTTGTACCCTATTTTAGTGAAGATATTTTTTAAAGGTTTTAACCTACGTGGGGGAAGTTTGCGAACCAGACATCAGAGGTCCTTTGGCGTCCACCACAACTCTAGCTGCTCTCATAGGAGTCAGCCTTCAATTGCTCCTCGCCAACTTCCTGGATTGGAAAAACTTGTCTTTACTCAACGTCGGAGCTCCACTTCTCAGCTTCATCGCTCTGCTTGCGATTCCTGAGAGCCCTCACTGGCTAGCTGGTAAGAGCGGGGAATAATTTTGTTCTGAGGTATGGTAAGAGACCTGAAGGTACCGTTTATTCAGTTGGATTTTTCCCATTTCGGTTTATTATTTTCAATAATGAACCTTTGGAATCGACCAAGAAAAAACAAATTTAACACCCCCTAAAATTTGATGGTTTACGTTTCAAGGTACGTAGAATCCGAAAATCGAATAAAAATTTGGCCGTCCGTCCGCCGTACGCGGCACTTTTGCCACTTAGCATTGGCCGATTTTGATGAAATTTGGTACGTAGGCTCCATTTGGGGTCTAGTTGTGCCCCGAAGATTTTGGTTGATGTAGGTCACTTCTAAGGGTTCCAAAATCAATTTTGAAATTTTGAAAACGCCCTAACTCAAAACATTTTGATATAAAAGTATTGTTTTTCCTTTTGAATTTTTAGAATTTTTTGAGACCACCCGGAGCTCTGTAGGACAAACCGTTCGCTCACTACGAGAATTTAAAGTTTGGACGTGCGATAAATCAGAAACACGAGTGTGAATCGCAAAAGAGGCTTAATCTCCGTTCAAACTAAAGCTGACCCAAATGCGATCGATGTTTTTCTTCATGTAGTAAGGTTGGTGGCTTTGCAGACGAGTGATCTATATAAAAATAATAAACCATTGTGTAATAATTTGCAGCGTTTTTCTCTGGCAACTATTGTTCGAGTTTGATGATTAAAGCGGTAATCTTTTAGGTTTTCAATTCCTAGGCAGCTGCACAAATAAATTTCAAAACTCCTTGAAAATTTCCAATTTAGGTACAATTTTTAAAGTTTGGGCGCCTGTAATTTAGGGAAATACTAACCCGGAACGAGGAAAGAATGGCGACCGACTGAGACCCCTAAACTATCTGAATACCTACCAGTGGAATTGCCGTCTTAACCCTCAACTTGGCGTATTTGGTAGGTACTATATAAAAAAAAAAATTAAAAAAATGGAGAGATTGGTCGACTTGCATTTTTCTTGCCCAGTTAAGGGTTTAAGGGACTCTCATTTCTCGTAAATTGAAGGATGTACTTCTAATGTAGAGTGTTCAATGAAAAGAGGTTTTATGATCATTTTCCCAGGGACAAAAAATTGTCCAACATACTGAGCCAAATTTGTTATGAATACTCATTACCTCCTACAGTTCGAACCTTGATGAAATAAACAGATGAAATTGTACTTCGTATCTCGAAAATGCTTTACCAACATTGTACTTTCCATACTCCTCACCTCCTCGAAGCGTGCTAAACCAGGTATTATCTGAGTAATCACTTGAATGTCGTCGTTTTCCTCTCGCTTATTGCATAACTCAGTTGTGCTGATAATAACTCGTAATTGCCTCCACGGGTTATGTCCCATGCAAAGTCGTTAATACTTATTATTGTTCATGTTTTACCCAGTAATTAAATTGGCGGTTTCGAAAAACCACTGGGCTTTTTAATAAGATTTAAAGGGATTATTTGGAGCTGCAACGTGATAGGTGCGAGTTCGCAAATTTACCCAGCAATCACTCGGCACGGACCTACAGCTCAGTCATTGGGGAGTACTCAAGTAATTGAAGAGTTTTCTTTCAAACGGGCTTATGTAATTTTTTGATTTTTTCACGGATTCTGAATCTTTAGGAAAAGGCCTGTCACCTCATGAGTTGAATTCCTTCCGAACCCTTTTGTATCCCGTTTGCAGACAAAACGGCTTACATCCATCTCATTGTTTTCAATTAACACCTTTTTTTAAATTGGTTTTCGGATTCTACATACCTTGAAACGTAAACCATCAAATTTTGAGGTTGGTTAGAATATTCTTCCTTGCTCGATTCAGAAGGTTCATTATTGAAAATAATGGGTACCAATAAAAGAAAATGAAAGTGAGATTTTTCTTGACACAACCAAAAACTCGTTGTTTTTCATGAGGCTTATATCCATCGTTTTTCATCAAGAGGGCGACCAAATAAGAAAAGGCCGTGTCTCCCTCAAAATTTCTAAATTTGGTCTTACAATCAAAGTTCTATGAACAAACTATTTGGACAATTTGGGAACCCTAGACAACTTCCTTCGCCATGAAATTAATTTTTCTCAATTTCCCACATAAAATCCCAAGTGGATATAAGCCGTTTGAAAGAAAATTCCTCAACTCTACTAGAAAGGAATTTCACCCCTCATTTCGGGTTGTCGTGAGACAAGGATAACTGCGGATCAAACAAGAAATTTTATCAAGCAAAATATTAATCCGGTGAAATTAGGAGTCGGGGCAACTATCATGCGATCGATTCCGAGAAAATCGTCGAGGAAATTAATGATAATTTTCACAATTCATTAACGGCTGAAATCGGTTCTAAATGTCGTCCACGCCTAATCATTTACGATATTCCCAAAAATAACTAAAGATAATGCTGTTGAAATTACAGAACAGAACAAAGATACGAGTATCATTACAGAGAACAGCTATTTACAAGTGCGTAAGGTACTTACTAACCCGGTAAACAAAAATCGTAGAAGTTTTTTGACTCGCATTCAAAACGATTCTTTCCTACCGTCAAGAATCGATTGGACCTGCGGATTACCTTCTCATGGAGGTTCACTCAACTTCTCACTGGACACGGTAAAAACGGAGCATATTTGAAGAGTTTTGCTGCATTGCCCCAAAATAGTGCCCCAAACTTGGGATCACGTTACTTACCAATGTCCCAGTTATTTACCCATGTCAACCGTGCTAGAATGGAACGAAGAGTCTCGTTGTGTGGAGCTGTTCTCTGAACATCCTGACGAATTGTTAATTTGTATAAACTCCATTGATTTTGACGATTTTCGAGTGATGTTGTGTCTGTGTGTTTAGTTTAAAATATTTTAGTTGTTTGATTTTTACCTTCATGTTAAATAGTTTTATTCTATCGACATTGTTATATTTACTCCTGCTCAAAATTAGAGCACGACCATTTATTTCTTCGTTTGTCCCCTTCTTTTTTCCCTTATCAAGTTTTTATCCATTTGCACGTATTGTTTGTAAACACACAAGGGAATGTTAACCAGGAAAGGCACAAATTCGAGAAAAAAAAGATGTTTTTAATAAATTTAAGAAAAATGTACTTCGTGAAGTAAAATTATTAAAATTGAAGATGAGAAAAAAAGGTTTGAATTATGCCTGCTTAGCTTTTCATTACTTGGTATTACCTCCTCTGGCTCGGATGAGGGCCAAGTTTTGGATATCCTCCAGGGGGATATTGTCCCACTTCTCTTTCGCTGCTGTTTCCAACTGCTGAAGATTGTCTGATGGTGGATCTCAAGCTCGAATTCTCCTTTTCAGCAAGTCCCAAACATGCTCATGCTCTCCCAACATGCTCTCCCAAACATGTGCAATGTGTGTGGGCTTCTTGGTGACCAGTCGTGGATACAACATTTATAAGGGAAGAAGGAAAGAGACAAAACGAAAAAATGGATGGTGGTTTTGAGCAGGAGTGTAGTTCACAGTTTTGTATGATTATTAAATTATAGTATAATTTGTGTAATAAAAATATGAAAAGCTTGGGCAACTAGAAGATATATTTAGACAGAGAATGCATGAAAAATCAGAGAGAAAATTAAAAACCACCCGGAATTTCGAGCGAAATGACAGTTCACCTGCAAGTAGCAGCGTTTTACCGTTCGACTGCCTTTGAAGTCGGAATGAACGAGCCAATAACGAGGTTCACAGTTAATGTCTTGGAAAGCACGATAAGGCACGTAGGCAGCGATAAAGACTAAGATGAACAAAAAACGCTGCAAATTATTACACAATGGTTTATTATTTTTCTATATAGATCACTCGTCTACAAAATCACCAACCATCCAATATGAAGGAAAAAAAAAATCGAAAAAAATCAAAATCACCAACCATCGATCGCATTTCGGTCAGCGCTAATTTGAACGGAGATTAGGCCTCTTTTGCGATTCACACACGTGTTTTGATTTATATATATATATTTCAATATAAACAATTAAATTTTCGTAGGGAGCGAATGGTTTGTCCTACAGAGCTCCGCGTGGTCTCAAAAAATTCTAAAAATTCTATAGAATCTTAAATTGAAGGAAAAACAATACCTTTATATCATAATTTTTTGAGTTAGGGCGTTTTCAAAATTTCAAAATTGATTTTGGAACCCTTAGAAGTGACCTACATCAACCAAAAGCTTCGGGGCACAACTAGACCCCAAATGGAGCCTTCGTACCAAATTTCATCAAAATCGGTCAATGCTAAGTGGCAAAAGTGCCGCGTACGGCGGACGGACGGCCAAATTTTTATTCGATTTTTGGATTCTACGTACCTTGAAACGTAAACCATCAAATTTTGAGGGGGTGTTAAAAAAAAATTTTCTTGGTCAATTCCAAAGGTTCATCATTGAAAATAATAAACCAAAATGTGACGTACGGTTTATTGTGCGCATTCTTGATAGATAAATGGATTGAAAAGTAGAGTCAATGTTAATATCTATCTTGGACGTCATCACCTAATTAACTAGGTAAGTAGGTAGGTTCTTAATGGAGCTGAGTAGGATAAACGCAACTTCAAAACCCATAAGGCACCGGGATAAGATCGACTGGCAACGTGATCAAACCGAACGCTTCCCATACCTACCGGCCTACAGACCTCAAAACGTCTGCCAAGTGGGTGTGAAACATAGCTTCCTCGTTTCATAGGGGACCATCCTAGAAAATTTCATCAAAGTCGGATGAAAAATGTAAGTGTTATGGCTGTTACAAGGAATTCACGTTCGCGCAAGCGCAGTGGCTACTATCAGCCCGGAGGCAATGATTTTTATAGGGGACCATCTACACACCAACCCGCACAATCCCAATTGTTGGGTCGCACTCGAGCTGTGATATAAGTTGAATGAGAGATATAGGCGTGATGGGCGACTCATTCGGGGAAAACATACATTTTGTCTGAGCAGGATCGGAAGCGTCGCAAACGCCCAACAGATATTTTTAAACTAGATTTTTAAAAAATAAAAGAAATAAAACTTTTTTTTTAATTCAATTTTTTTTTTCTGGTAATTATTTTGTGATTATGGGAGAAAAATAACGTGCGTTTTTCTGGAGATGATTATTCTATTAAGCTATGGATTTTTAAGTTAAACACCCCAATATCGTCAATTTGGGAAATAGTTAAGGGTTTTCCTCTACTATAACTTTCATAGGAATTCTGCACGGGTATGGTGGGTGACATAGAAAATATTCAGAGGGTATGCGTTTAAAAAATTGAAGTCGAAAAATAAGGAAGACCCTAATGTACAATCGTGATGTATCAAACCGTATGTTTTATACAAAATTAAATAATAATAAAAATCCATAAATAAGTAATTTTTCATCGAAATTTTGACCAGTTTTTCGAAAACGATTGAAAATAATATTGAATTGTAACTTTATCGTTAATTGTAGGAAAAGACCGATTCAAAGAAGTCGAACGTTCGCTGATGTGGCTGCGAGGATGGGTTCCCTCCAGCCATGTGAAGAAGGAAGTGGAGGATCTCCAAACGAGCAACAACACAGCCTCAGTCGAGTCTCCATTCCAGTGTAAACTTTATAAGGATCCCACTTTCTACAAGCCGTTCCTTTTGGTGTCGTTCACTTTTTTCGTCGGACATTTTGGAGGGATGTCCACGCTGCAAACGTACGCCGTAAGTCAAGATTGTTCTGGAGCAGTTTCACATATTAAGATTGTGGATGGATATTTAAAACTCTGGTTAACCTAGGATAGTCATTGAGAATTAATAATATTAATTCCCCCAGAAACGGCCTGGTTTTACGTGAAAATCATCAGAAACCAACTGTAACGCTTTTCGAGTCCATGTGCCAGAGTCAAGACATAAAATGTCAAAAAATTGCGGTAAACTTCTTCGTTTCACGAGAAAACATTGAATCAAGGATATGTTTACTGTTAGAGAAAGCACATATGTTTAGTGTGAAACGTTACTGTATTGAAATAAACATATTGACATTTTCATGTCTTTGCACATAGCACAAAAAACTGTCACGAAATTGCGTAACGAAATTGTGTTACAGTGCCTTTATAATGATTTCCGCTTACAACGACCCCGTTGTTAGGTTTGTTCCTTTTCTACACTTTTTAACCCACAAAAATCGTTCACCACTCGTTGGAAAGCTCTCGATTTAACGAACATTTTCATGTTCTCCATAACATATTGACTATACGAATAGCGGAGCTATGGGCATAACTTTTCTCATATTTTGTTTACAACAGCAACGCATTGTGAGGTTTGAAAAATACAACAAATAGCTATAGATAGTTATTATGTTAATGATTCGTTTCACATTCTGACAACAACGGAGGGTGGGTTATAAAATCCTATAGTGAGGTAAAAAGCAATAGGTAAAGACATGAAAATGTCCCAATGCGTTGCAGACTCGTATGCAAGCGTACGGTTTTAACCCCCCCCCCCCTCCCTCAAAATTTGATGTTTTACGTACTATTACGTATTTAAGTTTTTTACATGACATTGCCTGAGTGGGGCTTCGAAGGCTCTCGGAGAAGTGGGTTATGTTGTCGTTTAATTTGTAGCCAATAGGGGGTTCATGGGGGGTTAATTTGTAACTTAAGGGGGTTCATGAGTCAAAATCGAAAAATTTTCGACTTTTTCGTTTTTATTTTTATAAAATTCTGCAGGTTTTTCCAGACATTTTGGTATATAAAAATATTAAATTTGAGCAGTGGAAAGCAGAGATATGAGTTTCCAAAGATTGAGGAGCTAAACGCTGTTTCCGGGGGATCGCTGATTCCCGCTCCAGGTTCATAGTTTCTATATTTCTGTAACTACCTACCGTTCTTTCGCTGTTCATATCATAAGTTCTGATTGATACCTACTATGTCCTACTCCACGGTTCCAGCACTGGTTCCCATGCCACCAAATAGTACAAAAACGCTGCAAATTATTACACAATGGTTTATTATTTTTCTATATAGATCACTCGTCTACAAAATCAACAACCATCCAATATGAAAAAAAAAAAAAAAAATCACCAACCATCGATCGCATTTCGGTCAGCTCTAATTTGAACGGAGATTAGGCCTCTTTTGCAATTCACACTCGTGTTTTTATTTATATATATATATTTCAATATAAACCCTTAAATTTTTGAAGGGAGCGAACGGTTTGTCCTACAGAGCTCCGGGTGGTCTCAAAAAATTCTAAAAATTCTATAGAATCCAAAATTGAAGGAAAAACAATACCTTTATTTCGAAATTTTTTGAGTTAGGGCGTTTTCAAAATTTCAAAATTGATTTTGGAACCCTCAGAAGTGACCTACATCAACCAAAAGTTTCGGGGCACAAGTAGACCCCAAATGGAGCCTACATACCAAATTTCATCAAAATCGGTCAATGCTAAGTGGCAAAAGTGCCGCGTACGGCGTACGGCGGACGGACGGCCAAATTTTTATTCGATCTTTGGATTCTACGTACCTTGAAACGTAAACCATCAAATTTTGAGGGGGTGTTAAAATTTTTTTTTCTTGGTCGATTCCAAAGGTTCATTATTGAAAATAATAAACCAAAATAGCATAGCACTAGACCAATGAAGAAATCGAGTGAGCCAATAGTGTATAACCATTATTCTTATCAGTTCTGCGTGAAATGAAATAACCTTACTTAACCGGTGCAAACATTGACTGATAAGAATCATAGATAAGGAATAATCAGACCTCATTTTCAATTTCTTCAATATGAAATGATTATGAACTATTGATCAAATACCTCGAAAAACGGTAACCTTTCACAAATCGCGGGTTTTCTCCAAATCGGAAAACCCTTATTTTTCGTCGGCTTATTGCGGCTTATTATATATCAAAAATTCAAGTTGCCAGCTCTATAATAGAGCTGGCAACTTGAATTTTTGATATATTGTCGAGAGGGGTTTATTACAGTCATTGAACAAGTTTGGACGGAAAACTCCCAACAGAAACATGGCTTGAATTAAAGAATCACTAACATGAAAAATATGGGAAAAAACTGTTTTGCTGTATTGTCCCTAGGTAAAATAATATTAAGGCAAAAGACTTGAAACTCGCTCAGCGGTTATATGAAGAGTAGATGAAGAATTAAAAAAAAAGTCTGAAGATAATATCTTCAGATATTATATATTCAGATATTACATATTCATGATATTATCATGAATATATATCCAGAGAAACAGGTACATGAAAAAGTGTTAAATTAGAACCGACTCATGAACTCCCTTAATATTTGGTTGAAACCCGGTGAATAATTCCTTGGTATCTGCTTCAAAATACTGGTCGCCTTCAGTTTTCATTCGAGTTAATAATAATCTAAAGTGCCGGGTCGTCGCAAATTTTGGTGTCGTTACGCAAATTTTAGAATGAACCCCAGCCCAAAAACATGCCCTTGTTAAAAAGAAAGTTTTAAGTGTGGAATCCTCTTGAGTCGAGGTTAACTGTTGCCAGATACATGGTGCGTGTTGGCCAATAATTATACTGATTGTGAAGTGTTTTAGCGGGAGTTTTTTTTTTTAGTGGGAGTGGTTTCCTTTTCACGCCGCCTATCGTTCGTTCCGATATTTTACAAAGCAAATGTGTGTTGCGGTACGGTATCCCACATAGTGAGAAGGGGCGACTATTTTGGCTCTCAGCGGCTACTCTAAAGGAAACCTTGGTAAATGAGAGTTGACGTAAACTTGTTTTTTATTAAAATTTTATTGCTGATTAGATGTGCATCATGAAAATTGTCCAAATATGTAATTTTTTAGAGATTTCTAGAAGTGAATTGAAGTTTTTCATTATAAATCCATCATTTCATATACCTAATTACGTCGAGAATTTTTTTAAATGTATTTTTAGACAATATTTGATGATAGATACGATCTTTGGAAAATTGCACCAAACTGCACTTGCCTTGTTTCTACTGACGGCACATGTGCTTTCTCCCGACGATTGTCTATTTTAAATAAATAATGACAAAATAATGTTTCGTAAGAATTTCACTTAAATCGTACTGCTTCGCCAGCAACTTGCACACGAGAATTTCTTGATTTCTTGATTGGCTATTGGAGTGATCAATAATTTGGTCTATTGATTGTTGTCACCACATGTAACCTTGTATTATTATAATATTGGGGTGAAAATCAAAGACCCTCGCGTGTGATACTTTAACAATGAGGAATTTCACCGAATTCTGTTTGCATTTTTCCTGAATAGTTAAGATTTCGGAGAATGTCTCCTGTTATTTTTAGGAGTCAATCAAAATTTATGATTTCAAAAAATAACCGGGAAAACGGACCTCTTCAACGTGAAGCGGGAACGCTCGCTGATTGGCTATTCGGATCGCCGTCTCCTCCCAGTGTTGCACGTTGGTACGACGAAATCGTCTTATCTAAGAGGAAAGTTATCAAACAAAAACAGGGGAAACCTAATTTTCCCCATCTTGCTTTTTCTTTTTTTTCTTCAGTTTTTCGATTTCGATTTTGTGAAATGTAGCATCTGGGCCCCAGAATCTGGGGACTACAGGTTTCACGATCTCAATGAACTATTCCAGGTTGACGTCATCCTCCCGGTTTTTTTAAACGTTCATAATTTCTACACTGTTTTTTATATTCGTAAATCAGGAAGTACGGGCTGAAAGTTTGCCGTAGGGGGTTTTTCGAGGTGCTGAATCCGATTTTGGGGTCAAAAATATAAAATTCCGACATGGTGAAATTCCTCATTAAAAACCGAGAGAAGGTTTGGAAATAGAGAGGTAAACATAGAAGAAAACTCACAATTTAACATTTTATTTGTGAGTTTTCTTTCATGTTTACCTCTCCATTTCCGAACCTTCTGTTAGTATTTAATTATTAAAGTATGTTATTATTATAAATTATTTATTACTTTTATTGTTATGTCTGTAATTGCTCTCATGTTCTCATTTCAACGTTATTATCCTAATTTCTTGTTACAGGTAGGAATTTACGAATCGATAAAGTCGCCCATCCCTCCACTTCAGGCCACCGCGATCGGCGGATTCATCCAGTTCGCAGGATCCTTCTTCTGCGTCCTCGTCCTTCCGTTCATAGGCCGAAGAGTGTTGGCCATTCTGTGCACTCTGCTGACGGCAGTCCTCCTGGTGGTTTTGGTGGCTGTTGACGAGGGCTGGGCCGCCATGCTGTGCCTCCTGGGCTCCGTCTTCCTCATAAACACTTGTTCCAAAGTCATCCCTTGGGTTCTCATTGGGGAGGTAAACTACGTTCAAAATTTATTTATTAAAAGAGAAATACATAATCTACTCGTAACTCACAAATATGTCTGTACGAAGTATGTTCAAAATGTTCCCGAACTTTGTAAAAAGAAAGGAAAAACGATTGCCAAGTGAGTGTGGCACATAGTTTCCTCTTATCCATTACCCGATTGTACGATATAGATGATAGTATCATCAAGGCAAGTAGTTTCAAAACCGGCTAAATCCAAATTCAAAAATTTTTCAGGAAACGCAAAAAACGTTTCCCCGCCCAGCACTCAATTTTAAACACGTTAATTTGATTTCATTGCTTAGATTGGAGGTCCTACAGTGTTTTATCACAAATTTTGACTTTGAAAATGGTCTGGGTTCCTCAAAATTCAAAATCAAAGTTTGGATTGAGCCGGTTTTGATGAAATTTGGGTAGTTCGACTAAGATATCTTGCCATATTCCTAAGAGTTTCCTCTAAAATTCTATTATTCATGTCGAAAATCTCATTTTTTCGGTATTTATATGGTAAGAAGCTTGTAGGTTGCAAAAAAGACGACTGCATAACAAAAAATAGAAACAATAATTTGGAAACTTTTTTATTGAAATATGAAACATTTAGTGAAATCTTCCTGAAAAATCATAAAAAATGAATAAAATGAATTAAAAATAATATAAAAAAAATGGTTTTTATATGAATGCTGATTCACATACATCAATAGGTTCACACCTCTCTTCTTCATCCCCTGAGTTGTCTGTGGGATTGTTCACTACGTCTCTGTAGAATTCCAAAACTGGGATTTCGCTCCAGTTGTCACAAAAATGTTTTTTTAGTAGATTTTTCACATCCGTGATTTTTGCTGGATTTATGGGGACTCCAATGGGTACTTCACTCGGTGCGATGTCACTGATCTTCTTGTTTTTTTTAGTGATTGTTCTGAAAGCTCCTACGTCGTGGTAGAAATGCTCTTCTCCTTTCACCTCAATGTCATCATTTTTTATTTTCAGCACAAATCGTTTTGCAGCAGAGAACTTGAAGTGCCACTGTCCTGGCAACCGCAGCACTGAAGCACATGAAGTTTTGAAATCCCTCAGGACTTTTCTTCATTCTGCGAGGACAATCTGTTTCTTTAGGATACACTTCCATGGTTCCTAATACGTAATTAATCAGAAACACAAACAATCAAAACGTGTTCACAACAAAAAATCGTAAGCAAGACTGTGTTGCACAGAAACTGCAATGTGTAACCTCCCGAGTTTTCGCCGAAGGCAGGCGCGCTCCTAGCGGCTCAACTGAGAAGCATGGATTGAGCCAGTTTTGACGTGAAACCACCACTTCAGAGGGGTTTTTCTACTGGATCTAACCGGATTTGGCCCGTAAGACTTCACTGGGTGATAGATTGCATCGTGAACTTGCGAAAAATGGAACAAAGAGTATTTCGGAAAAATGTGGATTTAGCCGGTTTTGAAACTACTCGCCTATCATCGGTATTACGATGGCTGTTGCAGGGAATTCACGTTTCAGCATTCGCAGTAGATACTATCAGTCCGGAGGCTAATTTTCATAGACCATCTACACCCCAATCCGCATGATCCCTGAAAATGTCATCAAAATCGGACAATACTTTCAAATGTTACAAGGATTTCGTGACAAACACGGAATTAAAATTGTTAAGTACCTATCCAAAACGTAAAACGCGAGTGGAAATTTTGATTTTGGAGAACACTGTTTTTTTTTCAACATTTGAAAAGGGGAAAACAATGCTTCCGTTGCCTTGGTAGCCTTTGAAGTAAAATTGTCGCCCCATAACACACCAAACTCAAGACGAGCAAAAATAAACGCTGCAAATTATTACACAAAGGTTTATTATTTTCTGTATAGATCACCCGTCTGCAACACAGCTTTGACATTGCCAAGACCTACCAACCAAATTTTTGCTTCTCAATCGAGTTTAATAGTAAGAAATGAAGAGTTGTGGGTGCCTTCATTATGAAATTTGATTAGAGGTTGCTAAAGACGTAAAACTGAGTACAACTCAAAGAAATGATCCCAAAATAATCCCATTTTGGTGAGCTAAAATTTGAATGGTCATTTGCGTTTCACACTCGTGTTTCTGATTTATCGTAAGTCCTCAGGGTGTCTCAGTCGGTCGCCGTTCCTTCCTCGTTCTGGGTTAGTCTGATCTCTTACGAACCACGGCTCAAAGTTTCAATGTAGTATCTAAATTTGAAAATTTCAAGTATTTTCGGAATTCAAACAATAATTGCCAGAGAAAAAGAGGAAAAAACTGACCTATTGACCTGAATTTACTGGCCTACAGAGCTCTGGTTGGTCTCATTGTATTTTAAAAATCCAATACAATTTTAAATTGATGAAAAAACAACACCTTCACATCGAAAGTTTTTGAGTCAGGAGATTATGAGAATTACAAACCCCCATTTTTAACCCTTAGAAGTGACTGGCATCAACCAAAAGCTTTGGGGCACAACTAGACCCCAAATGGAGCCCACATTCCATAGTTTAGTACGGCGGACGGACGGCAAAATTTTTATTTGATGTTTGGATTCTTCATGCCTTGAAATGTAATCTAACAAATTTTGAAAGGGGGTTGTCATTTTGGTTTATTATTTTCAATAATGAACCTTTGGAATCGATCAAGAATTTTTTTTTAGCACCCCCTCAAAATGTGTTGATGTAGGTCACTTCTAAGGGTTCAAAAATGAATTTTGAAATTTTGAAAACGCCCTAACTCAAACAATTTTGATATGAAGGTATTGTTTCCTATAGAATTTTTTGAGACCACGCGGAGCTCTGTAGGACAAATCGTTCGCTCCCTACGAGAATTTAAAGGTTTACGTACGATAAATTAGAAACACGAGCGTGAATCGCAAAAAAAGGCCTAATCTCCGTTCAAATTAAAGCTGACCGAAATACAATCGATGTTTTTCTTCATGTTGGATGGTTGGTGGCCTTGCAGACGAGTGATCTATAGAAAAATAATAAACCATTGTGTAATAATTTGCAGCGTTTTTTTCTTGGTCGATTCCAAAGGTTCATCATTGAAAATAATAAACCAAAATAAAGATATTGGTGGATTTTCACATACTAGCAGGTTTTTTCGAATTTCCAACAGTTTTGAGTAATTGACGAGAGACGTTACAAAATGTTGCTCCTTCCATGTTGTGAATAGTTTTCCGACAATTTGATTCTTCAAAGCAGTTATCGTTGTAATATACTCAGCCATTTTTCCGTCGCGGCCTCTGAATCGTGGGTTTCATTACGAAAATGTCGTTTCTTCCCTCGAAGAAAGTAGTGTGAATCACCGGGCATGTCCGACTTTTTTATTCGAGACCAACGTCAACCTAAGGACCCAACTCCTCCGGGTGGCGCGGTCTCTGAGCCTCGGATCCCCGCGCGCACGACTTTTATAGAGCGGCGAAGATCGTTAATCCGATCGCATTTAACCTCCCCTCTCTTCCCTCTCAGTCATTGCGGGCTCAACAATGGAACAATGCAGAAGTTTGCCATAAAAATCAAACAACCGAAACGAGGCGAAAAATTCCGGTTGGATGATTCGTCAACTTATATGCCTTCGTTGCGACTCTATTTCAATCGTCTTTGATTACGGAAAGTAACATTTTAAAGAACGCAGCAAGTTGTAACACAATAATTATTATTTTCGCATGAATATCAGCCCAGAACCTTTTAGGAACATGCTTTAGCCATGAGCAAAACGCAAACTGGCAAAAAGATTCACGTTTACGGCTGAAGGGTTTTAACCCTCAATGGACAGATACTTTTAGGCCCGGTTTTTCAAACCGTAGTTAGCGATAGCGGCCGTAAAAGACGAGACCCGTCAAAATGGAGCGTTTTTCTAACAATAGTTGACGAATAGTGGCCCGCTAATTTGCCTTAACTCTAACCACGGCCGACCCCTAGGTTAGAGATAGAGGTGTGTGGAATAGAGGACTGTGGAATCAAGTATCAACTTTTAACGGTTCCATACAGTGGACGGTTCCAGTCCAGTTCTACCGGTCCAGTTCCACGGACCGATAAGATATCATGGAGAATGGCTCTGGACCGGGAAGGTATCTTTCCGACTGGAAAGGATGGAACTTGTCTACAGTTCAGTTCCACGTACCGGGAAGCACCCTAGCCGATTCCACAGACCGATAAGATATTGTTAGAAGAACGACCACAATTAACTCTCTAGAAATTCTTATATTCTGAGAACACAAAATCGGACACCATTTACAATAATTCACACTTGTTGACAACTCGTCTCTAAACTCCAGACTGCTATGAAACAAACCAATAACTAATAATGTTTGGCAACTCCCCACCATCACCCTCTTTCTCCTTCAAGTGGCTCCACATCCCTTCTCATTTGAGCTTGAGTTCACGTAAGGTCGAAGGCGGTCAATGTGAACCACCATCTTTCTGCGATTTCTCTCACAATTACATCAGATATGCTTTTGATGATATTGCAAGGGCCAACCCATGGTCGCTCTAGTTTAGGGGAGCGACCCATGTATCGCCGTGGGTAGTGCATCCACACTTGGTCTCCAACCTTGAATCGACTTTCTACGGCGAGCCGGTCATAACGCCGCTTTGCTTCTGCAGCAACTTTTCCCATGGCTTGGCGAGCAATTTCATGTATTTCGTGTAATTGCTGTCTTAGGTCCATTGCATATTGTGTGCGACTTTTTGATTCCGGACCCAAACCCGTTAATAAATCAGACGGGACAGTGAGTTCACGCCCAAAAACCATCATTGCAAGGGAGAATCCTGTTGTTTTGTGGGTTGACGCACGGTAGGCGAGTAATGCGAGGGGAAGTTTCTCATCCCAGTCACGCTGATGGTACTCAACAATTTTGGAAAGCATTTCCCAGAGGGTCCTGTTGAATCGCTCAACCAATCCATCGCTTTGGGGCCGCAATGGTGTTGTCCGTGTCTTATTGATGCCCAGGATCTTCATGACCTCCTGAAAAACGGTGGACTCAAAGTTTCTGCCTTGGTCAGTATGCAGTTCAAGAGGCAGTCCGAATCGAGAAAACACGTGTTGTATGAGCCCATTTGATTTGATTTTGATTTATCGTACATCCAAACCGTTCTCGTAGTGAGCGAACGGTTTGTCCTACAAGGCTCTGCGGGGTCTCAAAAAATTCTAAAAATTCTGGACTTCCTGTATGGTTGGTTCATCTGCATAATGGTGGTGCCTGTTACACTTACGGTTCTCTTTTCTCTTCGTTCGACAGGTTTTCACTCCCGATGTGCGGTCCATAGCCAGCGGAATGGTCACCTGCCTGGGATACTTCTTGGGGTTCGTCGTCAACTTCAGCTGGCTGTGGTGTCTGGACGTGTTCGGCCTGCGAGCGATGTTCGTGTCCTACGCCGTCGTCAGTCTTCTGGGAGCCGTCGTGTACTACTTCATGCTCCCCGAAACTGAAGGGCGGTCATTGGAAGATGTTCAAGCCCATTTCAGGTCAGTGAAATTGACAAGAAGTCAAACGAAACCCCAACAAAGAACAATCCCTCCACAACTCTAGAGCAGCTAAGTTATGAAATCTTCTCCAGTTGACCCAATTTTTAGGGGGGGGGAAAGACTCAAGAATTTGTGGCTTCACAACTACCTCCCACTGAAGGTTAATGAAGTTCGGGGGAAGAAGCTTTTCCTAGCAGACGAACATTCATGCATTCGAACTGAAAATTTTAATTGTGTTGTGATGGAATAGGTTTTTTCTCTGTCGATATTTCATCTTAAAGGGGTCTCAGTAATGAACGGGATTTCCATTTTCTCTGGCAATTATTGTACGATTTTGGGGATTCCAGCGGGAATATTTTAGTTTTTAATTTCCATAGGAAGATGCACTAATGAATTTTGAAAATTTGATATTTTAGTACAACTTTTTACTTATTTTTAGCTTTAGGAATTAAACAAGTGGTGTAAAGATTATAAAAATAAGAAGATTGCCACAAGAAACATGAAAATTAGATGATTGTTTCCTGAGAAAACTGGGAAAAACTGATGATGTAAACGCTATGAGTAGGCTGGGGGATGGGGTGGCACTGGGGGGGGGGGTATGTTATGTTACTCCTTAGGACGGGAGGGAGGGGAACCGAGCACTGGTTCGTAAGAGATTAAACTAACCCGGTACTAGGAACGGAGACCGACTGAGACCCTCTTAAATGTGCCAACCTGCAACATTGAATGTCATCCTTAAAACATTAAATTTCGATTTATTTTAAAATATTACATTTCAAATTATTGTTCCGAATATTAACATACTGGGAGTTTTGTTTTCGCTTTTCAAGGTTGAATAAAAAATGTTCTCAAAAATCAAAATTTCCACTCGCGTTTTACGTTTCAGCCATGAAATCCTTGTAACGGGCATAACTATACGAAGTTATTGTCCGATTTCAATGAAATTTTCAGGAATCATACGGAATGGAGTGTAGATGGTCCCCAACGAAAATCATTGCTCCCAGACTGATAGTAGCCACTGCGCATGCGCAAACGAGAAATCCTTGTAACATCCTTCTACATTTCTCATCCGATTTAGACGACATTTTCTGGGATGGTGCGGCTTGGGGTGTAGATGGTCCCCTATGAGGGTGATGCTTAGATATTGGTGTTTCGAGAATAACTACTATTCACCGAATCATTTTTTTTCGTTTCCTCGAGTTTTTTGTTTTCTATTGATCTTTCATCTTCAAACGTACCATCCTGCAACTTTAAATGTAATCCTTAAAACATTCACTAGCATTGTTTTAAAAATTTCACATTTCAATGTTTTTCAAACTCCTTTTAAGGACTTTGATTTTTTTCGATGGCTTTTCAAATATGTGCCACACCCACTCGGTTGGCGTTTTGTAATAACTCCTATGCATTTCGATACTCCTTTTCAGGGGAGAGTTGGACCTGACGGACGAGAATTACTGTCGACGCCGGCGGAGAGAAGCTCAACCTGGAGAAACGAACGACGCTTACTCGCCGGATGTTTAAATTCGAACTACCTTAATTTTTATACTTTGAATTGAGCGATTTCTAATGTACAGAGTGGTGCCAAACGGTACCAAATGAGTTCGAGGCCCCATAGAAAATGGGATGATCTCAAATGGACGCTATAAACTGACTTGGGCAGTTTTTGGGCAAAATTTGTTTTGTGCGTATTGTTTTATGTTTTTCGAAGAGGACCTTTATAAACAAGAATCACATTATTTTATAATTATTAGAAATTGAAAAAATACTCGTAAAACTTAAGACAATCGAAAAGACTTCAAATTGAACAATAGATAGAAAGGTGACAATTACAAATAAATAAAATCATCCTTCTAAGGCTAAAGCCACCGTTATCTTCTTGTAGCCGCCCCCCAGATAGTCTAGACCTATCCCAAGTAGGGATCGTCATGCCAAGCACCCTGGAAGAAGAGTGGTGAGGACCCTGGGTTCTGCCTAAATACTTCTTTAGGTTGGCTGCTCAACACATCGAAAAACTGAAGAGGGCGTATCATTCTGTACTACTCTCGGTACCTACTCCCGACAAGAGAACTACTCTTCATCCAACTTACTACTCTCGAAGTAAGATTATTGTTGAACCTAAAAGATAGGCCGCTAGAATCATCAAAATCGAACAATAATTGCCAAAGAAATATGAGAAAAACATAGGAAAAACCGTTTATTCAGTAGTTTTTCCCATTTTTCTTTGGCAATTATTGTTCAATTTAGATGATTCCACTGGCAATATTTCAGTTTGTCAATTCCCTTTTTTTGCGCCTTAAATTTCGCGAAATACTAAGAACGAACGGCAACCGACTGAGACCCCCTAAGAAGTGACCTTATTGTTGAATGAGAATCTTGGAGTCTTTTTTACAGTTTTATTTGTAGTAGGTATAACATTACAGTATAATATTTCAGTTTTATTTGTGGGAATTTGATCTAAAAAGTTCACTAAGTTGGGTTGATAAAACCTTTGAAGACATTTGGACTTGGTTCGTAAATACACTTTTATTTATTCCATTACACTTGAGTAGGCCAGTTCCAAAACGAGCTAAATCGATTTAAAAAAAAAAGAAAAAAAAAGAGTTATTGGTATCGTAGGATTCAGGATTGCGTCAGTTACATTCTTGTGATGGTTTCCAGGGTCAAAACGAGGCAAAACCCGTCGAAAATGGAGTAGAAAGTATGAGTGCTCTTCCTAACGTGAGCTTAACGCGCTAAATTACACTCTCCTAAATTCCAAGGTGAGCCTAACGTGAGCCTAACATCCCAGGGGCAAAACGCTCTAAAAGCCCTCAGGGCAATGGCTACTGAGAGTCTCTCAGTCTCTCTAAATAAGATAGATCGAGGCCCATTTTATTTTTAGAGCGTTTTGCCCCTCAGTGAGAGTAGTTCAAAAGTTTTTATTTAATTTTTTTATTTTATTTTAATTTATTTATTTTATTTATTTTTTATTATAAGTTTTTGTTTATTTATTTATTTTATTTATTTACTTATTTATTTTTTTATTTTTAGCGCTCTCAGTGAGAGTAGTTCAAAAGCAAAACGCGCTAAAAATAAAATGGGCCTCGATCTATCTTATTTTTTCAGACTTTTCTACCCTTTTCTCCTGAATTTATTTCATTAAATTCTATTATAACCAGATTTTTTGTTTGACAGGTTGGTACGACTGTAAAGAGGGAAAAATTGTTTGTAGGAAAGTAAGGTTATTTTGACGTTTGTTGACCCTAGGAGGTCACACTGGGGTCCCCAGGGACCCCAGGAGCATATTTTTCGGGAAAATATTTTCCCTGCTGTACGGTTATTTTTATTTATTTATTTATTTTTTGTATGACGTTGGTAGTCCACCTGAGGCCCCGACGGGCCGTATGGGAAGTAGGGCCTACTTCGCATAGAGTAGAGCTCTATGTTTCGTGTGAGAAAGCTGTGAAGTGGAGCTCTTTGGGGCTTTATAGGTTTCATATTTTGAAGAACCCACAGAAAAAAAGGTTCTGAAATAGGCCAAGTTAACAGGTCTTATGGTTGAACAAGTTGTAGTATGATTATTTTACTCTCAAAAAGCATTTTATAATTGGTTCTCGAGGAAATGGTATATCTTTTTGGTTTTGGGGTCATTTTGACCTCACTGTGACCTCCTAGGGTTAAAAACGATCTCAAATTCGCGCTAATTTCAAATTGAAATAACTAATTTTTCCTCATAAGAAAAATCACAAAATTTTGCATCATAAATTTAATGAATTTTTGAAAATTTTAGAAAAAATCCCATATACACAATAAAATGCATACGTTTTTTACGTGTTCTCCGTTTCGTTTGAGAGTCTTTTAGCTCGTGTTGGAATTGGCCTCCTCACGAGGAAGGCGGTCAAGTGTAGATAACTACACTTTTATTTATTTCATTGCACTTACATGTGTAGTTATATCATCTAGTTTATAATAACCGAGCAAACTCCCTGCGACAATCAAAATATTAGCAGTATTAGCGATTATTGCATATCAAGAACGGAGTGTACCGTGATTTTGTTTAAATTGATATGTTCTGAATGTTTATTAAACAATTTTTGTTTAAAATAAATGCGTTAAATTTCTCTCCCGAAAACTCCAGTGAGTTTGAGATCGAATAACTGGTACAGATAATCAAACCTGAAGCCGATGAGATGGGTGTCATGAAAAATTATTCTCTCACGTGTATAGTGCTGGTCACTTTTATAATACCATTAACTCTTCCTGAAAGTAGTAAAATGGACGTCAAACTAGGCTCATTATTGGCAATTTACATGAAGATTTGCTGCTATCAGGCGCTCATGCTGTCAAAATGATTGAATTCAATCTTGATAACAAAGAAAGAGCCGATTGATCTTCGGAAGTTGGAGGTAATTCACCTAATGCTTGTAGTTCGAAGTCTGCTCTGCTTTTGCACGCACAGGAGGTATCGAATGACAGTCCTCAGTACTAAAAAAAATTTCATATACAACAGAGATGGATAATATTGTGTTTAAACCTTTAAAACTTTTATTTGAAATACTTTATTCTGTATTTTATGTAGTATTTTTAGGTTTATTGCTTCCGAGTCTACCAAGGAAGCGGAAGCTTTGTTTTCTCTTTTCAAGGTTGAAAAAAAAGTTCTCCAAAATCTTTTTTTTTTAAGATAATTGGAGGTCTTACTGCGAGCTGATTTTCAGACTCCTTCCACTGCGACCTAACGAGGTCTATTGTGGAGTGCCTCCAGGCTATATTAGCCTACTAAAAAGGGTTTACTGAAAACCCCTTCTTCCCACTTTTAGCAAAGCAAAGAAGATCAGTGTAAGTCAACTTAGAAACGTCGTCAGGCACTAAGACATCACTTCCAAGGGTTGTGAATCTAGCTCGACTCAGTGCTTCACAGCAGCACATAATATGTTCGGCATCTTCCGTTTCCATATCACAGAAGCGGCAGATGTCCGTTGTTAGTTTGCCTGTCTTCTTTAGGTGATATCGAAGTGGGCAGTGGCCTGTTAACAGACCCGCAAGTATTCTGACGTCCTTTTTAGGCATAGCTATGAGCTCGTTAGCCCGCTTCTTCGAGAACGTCAAGAATAGTTTTGCCTGTCTCAGACCTGGGAGGTTTTGCCAGTATTTTACTCGCTCGTTTTTTTCCCAGTTTTTAACCACGTTTCGTAAACAACTTTTGGTGGTTCCCAAGATCGGTTCTGGTCCTATTGGCAGGGACTCTGAGCCTCTTTTAGCAAGGTTATCAGCAATTTCATTACCCTCATGACCTTCATGACCTGGAATCCATAGAAGGGTAACCTGGTTGTTCTGGGCCACAGTTTTGAGGGTATTCAGGCATTCCCAGACCAGCTTTGAATTTATGGTGTATGAAGCAATGGCCTTCAAGGCAGCCTGACTGTCTGACAAAATGTATACTTTGGCTCTGTTGAGATGCTTGTTCAGCATTTCTTCAGCACATAATTGAATTGCATGGACCTCTGCCTGAAAGATTGTGGCATTCGTTCCAAGAGACTTTACGAGGCTGGCCGAAGGGGCTTTAATGCCTATGCCAGATCTTCCACACATGACTGATCCATCTGTGTACCACACAAGAGAGCCCGGTGCAAAGTTGGGCATCCCCTTTTTCCAGTGGTCTCTCTCATTGATGACCACCTTAAAAGGGATTTCGAAATTTTGTTTTTCTGTCATAAGATCAGTGACTGTCAGGGCCATTCCACATTGATCCTTCTCAAGGATTCTATGGTGGCTGACCCTGGATCTCGGTCTTATGTATCCCAGCCGCAGCAGCCTTGCAGCCCCCAGGAAGGCCACTCTTTGTACATGAATATGTAACGGCGAGAGGTCCTGAAGTACCTCCATTGCTGCAGTAGGGCAGGTGGGCATAGCGCCGGTGATTCCCAAGCATGCTTGTCTTTGGACTTTGTTAAGGTTCCTTTGGACTGCTGTTTGGTTGGTTTTGGGCCAACACACTAAGGCAGCGTAGGAGACTATGGGCCTGATGATGGCTGTGTATAACCAAAAAAAAACCAAAAAACCCTTGTATCATCTTTGGCTTGAGTCCCCAGGTTTTGCTAAATATTCTCTGTCCAGCCCATAGGATGTATCTTGCCTTATCGACAATCTTTTTTATGTGTGAGTTCCATGTTAGTTTATGGTCCATGGTAACCCCCAGGTACTTAACTTCCGTTGTAGTGGATAGTTTTATTCCACCAAGGTTAAGCATCTTAAGGTTCAGCTTTCGCCTGTTGGTAAAAGGCACCAACACTGTTTTATTTGGATTTACACGTAAACCCTCTGCAGTACACCACTTATGAATGATGTGTAGGGCTCTTTGCATTCTATTGGATATGGCACAGTCGAATTTGCCCCTTACTATTATGGCCAAATCGTCTGCGTACCCTATTGCATCAAAGCCCTCCTCCTCAAGTTTAAGGAGAAGAGAGTCAACTACAAGTAGCCACAGTAAGGGAGAGAGTACTCCTCCCTGTGGGCATCCTCTTGAAGGGATGATAGCAAGGGAACTTGCCCCTAGCTCTGAGTATACGATCCGCTTGTTTAGCATGACCCTGATCCATTTTACTGTTTGAGGATCAATGATCTTCTCGTATGCAGCTTTCTCTATTGATACATAGGAGGTGTTGTCAAAGGCACCCCCTATGTCCAGGAAGCAGCCAAGAGCTAGTTCTTTAACCTCCAGAGCTCCCCAAATCATGTCAACCAGCTGGCTCAGGGCAGTCTCCGTAGATTTACCCTTCTGGTAGGCATGCTGGGATCTCTGCAGAGGTCTTATGGAAAGAAATTCTTGTTTTATATTTTGATGAATCACTTTTTCCATAACTTTAAGTAGGAAGGATGAGAGGCTAATGGGTCGGTTATTCCTGGCTTGAGACGAGTTTCTCCAAAATCATAATTTCCACTCAATTTTTACGTTTCAGACCATCATGAACAAATTTGGTTCCTGGTCTGTCTGTCTGTGTGTCTGTCATGAAAACCTTGCCACAGCCATAACTTCAACATTTCTCATTCGATTTTGTGAACATTTTCACGGATTGTGCGGGTTGGCGTGTAGATGGGCCCCTATGAAACTCATCACTCCCAGACTGATATTAGTAACTGTGCATGCGCAAACGTGAAATCCTTGCCACAACCACAACTTCCAGATTTTCCAAAAATTAAGGGTCGCCTAAGAGGATAGTGGAAGGTACTTAGAGATCGATGTTTTGAGATCAACTACTATGCTTTGGATCATCTATACAATCGGGTTATAGATACGAAGAAGCTATGTGCCACACCCTCTTGGCAGACTTTTTTACCTTCTTCCAAACTGTTGAGTCAGTTTGAAGTAATTAGCTTATTTATGACTTACTCCCTTTAAACGTGAAAATTTCTTTCGAAATCTTTAATTTGCACTACTGCACTACTTCACAATGGTTTATTATTTTACTGTATAGATCACCCGTCTGCACAGAACGTGACTTTTTCATTAAATTACCTGCTATGGCAATAACTTCAATAAGATTTGTGGGTGCCTTCATTCCGAAATTGGATTGATTCTTGGTTGCTAAGAAAGCACAAAAAACTAGTACAACACAAGACTAATTCAAAGCTTTTTTTTATTGGAGTTTTAGATTTTATATTGGTACATTGAAACCTAAACCATCAAATTTTGATAAGGGGGGGGGGGATAATTTTTTTCTTCTTTTCAAACGCCCAAGCTTGAGAACTTTTGATATACTTAAAGGTAGGTATTGTTTTTTCACCAATTTGAAATAGAATTGAATTTTCACAATCGAATGAGACCACCCAAAGCTCTCTAAGGCCAACCTTATTTCGCCAAAAATACGATCGTCGTTCGTTTCATTGAAATGTACTCAGTTTTGCGTCTTAGCAAACAGTTTTCAAAATTACCACTGAAGGTACCGACAACTCTTCATTTCTTCTAATTGAATGTAAAGCGTTCATTTCTTCAAAATACGGTTGGTAGGTAGTGATAATGGCAAAGCTGAGTTCTTCGCCGGCGAGTGATCTATTCAGAAAAAATACTAATAATAAACCGATGTGTGATAATTTGTAGCGCTTTGGATTCTATTTACCTTGAAAACAGTATTAAAAATCATAAACCAAAATTAATTGTGCTTCAGTGGTCCGACTTCTTTGTAATTATTCACCTTTTGAGACGAATTACCAGGTGCCTCAAGAATATTTACATCATGAGAGGAGGTGTTAAGGGTTACCTTCGACCGATATTATTGATTTCTAGAATTTCCGGAGTCTTCCCGTACGACAACGAATTCAACTATCACGACATATTTTGCATTTTACCAGTGGTAAGTAAACCTAAAATGAAGCAATAATTCATATGAGCACTTCAATGGATACCAATGGGTACAAATTAACAGGTTCAAGGGATTTCATAATATTTCTAAATTTTGAACGATTGATATTTATTTTCCTTTTTTTTGCTCGACGAAATTTTGAATTTCGATCCAATCCTTGATTTCTCATACTATAGTTATGTGTGATCTCTTAAAACATCTGTTAAAACAGAAATCTTCAATTTCTTGTTTTCGCTTCATTGAAGTGGAAAAGTCAAAAAAGGACGTCGAAATCATCGAAATTAGATCGAAACTAGATGGTTCACTAGAGGGACAAGAAATCTTCAGAAGCTTGTTTTCTCCTTCAATTGAGTGAACAAGTCGAAAAAGAACGTCGAAATCATCGAAACTAGATGGTTCACTCGAGAGACAAGACATCTTCACAAGCTTGTTTTCTCCTTCAATTGAGTGAATAAGTCGAAAAAGAACGTCGAAATCATCGAAACTAGATGGTTCAATCGAGAGACAAGACATCTTCACAAGCTTGTTTTCTCCTTCGATTGAGTGAATAAGTCGAAAAAGAACGTCGAAATCATCGAAACTAGATGGTTCACTCGAAAGACAAGAAATCTTCAGAAGCTTGTTTTCTCCTTCAATTGAGTGAATAAGTCGAAAAAGAACGTCGAAATCATCGAAACTAGATGGTTCACTCGAGAGACAAGACATCTTCACAAGCTTGTCTTCTTCAGTTGAGTAAATAAGTCGAAAAAGAACGTCGAAATCATCGAAACTAGATGGTTCACTCGAGAGACAAGAAATCTTCACAAGCTTGGTTTCTCCTTCAATTGAGTGAATAAGTCGAAAAAGAACGTCGAAATCATCGAAACTAGATGGTTCACTCGAGAGACAAGACATCTTCACAAGCTTGGTTTCTCCTTCGATTGAGTGAATAAGTCGAAAAAGAACGTCGAAATCATCGAAACTAGATGGTTCACTCGAGAGACAAGACATCTTCGGAAGCTTGTCTTCTTCAGTTGAGTAAATAAGTCGAAAAAGAACGTCGAAATCATCGAAACTAGATGGTTCACTCGAGAGACAAGAAATCTTCACAAGCTTGGTTTCTTCTTCAATTGAGTGAATAAGTCGGAAAATAATGTCGAAATTATCAAAACCAAATGGTTCACACGAGAGACAAGACATCTTCAGAAGCTTGTTTCCGTCTTCAATTGAGTGAAAAAGTCGAAAAAGAACGTCGAAATCATCGAAACTAGATGGTTCACTCGAGAGACAAGACATACAGAAAAATAATGTAACTTTGTATAATAATTTGCTGCGGTTTATAATTAACAAAATCGCGAATATTTATCGCAATCAACTAAATATTGAAATATTGATGAAGTTTATTCATTCTGCTTGATTTTCAGGTGAATGTCTTGTTGAACATCGCATCACTTGCTAACTTCTTCGCCATCAACCACTCACGCGGAGGACTCTTGAATACTCTGCTCAACGGAGTGGTTCAACTGAGTGCGAACACTGTCGTACTCTGCGGTCGATCGTATTTCGTTCGCTCGAAATGGGCCAATTCCATGAGTATTGCCACATCTATCGAGCGGATTCTCCAAGATAAAGGATACCCAGTGAAGCACAAACGGTAAGTTGAGTGTCTTGCCGGTGCTCAAATGAGATAAAACTTGGGTCAAACCTAATGGGGTTCTTCGGTGGGTCGGAAATTAAGGTTTTTGACCTCAAATTTGGATCCAGCACCATTGAAAACCAGTATAGTCCAACTTTTTGTCCATTGTTACACTAACATGTAGCGGAGAACGCTGCAAATTATTACAAGAAGGTTTTTTATTTGCCAAAATAGGTCACTTGTCTGTCAAGAACACGGCTTTGCCATTGTTACCACCAACCAACATGAAGAAAAACATCGATCGCATTTCGACCGGTTTGTCCTACAGTGCTCCACGTGGTCTCTAAAAATTCTAAAGATCCAAAACTATTTTAAATTGATGGATTGATGAATTGTTAAAAAAAAAATTTTGTTGTTCGATTCTAATGGTTTTTTATTGAAAATAATAAACCAAAATTAATTAAAGAGCTCACACGTTTGAAAGAAAGGCGGGCCTCCCTGAACGCGAGCAACTTAATACGTCACACAACTTGCTACGTCACACCTCCTGCCATCGTTGAAATCTTCAACTTTCATTAGCTTTCCTAATTTCTTCTAAACATTTCCTCGGCGAACAGACCCGTATACCGTTATTCCTGAATCATGCCTACTCTTTTGAAAAAAAATTTTCTTTTTTTCAATTGACTGAAATACCTCATTAGCAAACACTTTTGCAGCAGTTTCGTTGAGTACTTATTGGCTCGTTTTACTGACGCTAATATGCAATTTTTTCTCCTATAGGGCACCAATGTTCGCAGATATTTGTACCAGGTTAACATTCACGATGATATTTTGCGCGTATCCGTTCGTCTTGCGACTCACCCCCAGAGAGAATTTCACTCGCTTGGTCAGCGTTTGCTTCCCATTGTGGTTCATGGCGATCGTCCAGTTACAATTCGTGTGCTGCGTGCAGGCGTTGAGAAACGTTTGTAAAACTTTGAGAACGGCGTTGAAGCATACTGACGATGAAGTGCCTCTGCTGGAAATGGGAAACTTGCTGATAACTGCATCAAAAGTGAGACGCTGAAACACTCAATCGTAGTACTACTTAAGACAACTCAGAATCACACACGTACATCTTGGGAAAATTGGTCGAAACTACGGCATATAGGACAGGTATTTCGTAAAGAAACAGTTTCGTATCTCGGTGGGTAAAATCATCCAATCAGAGAGGCACTTAGGAAAGGAAGAACCAACGACAGGGTGTCCAGCTACCTGGAAATCTCAGGGAATTTCGCTCCACTGAAAAACTCTGAGAATTTCAGTTTTCTCCCCAAACAAAATCTGGAAAAAGCCTGAGCGCCTAACATTTTTGTGGGGAGTTCCCAGGCTGAGAGAGAAAAGTTTGAATGCGGATTAGTAGTATTGCTTCCGAGTCTACCAAGGTAGGGGAAGCTTTGTTTTCAAAATCAAAATTTTCGCTCGCGTTTCACGTTTCAGACCTTCCTGAACAATTTTGGTTCCGTGTCTGTCTGTCTGTCATGAAATCCTTGCCACAGCCATAACTTCTACATTTCTCATCCGATTTTGATGAAATTTTCAGGGATTGTGCGGGTAGGCGTTTAGATGATACCTTATGAAAATCATCACCACCAGACTGATAGTATATCGTAGATTGTAGATGAATCCGCGGATCAGGGTGATGGGAGCCCAAAGTGCTGAAGCCTAGTGGCTTATTGTGCTTGTTATGACCCACATTTTAGCTAGCAATTAGTTCTTAAATAAAGAAGCAACAAGAGGATCCCTGAGTGAGTCATCACCTACCGGGGGAGACGAGGTACGGGGAAACAAGTCATCATGACGTCTCATTAAAGAAATCACAAACACCGCATCGATAAGGTCATCTCCTTCACTCGACGACACGCAAACATAACAGTGCTACTCCGCAGATTCTTTTCCTAGTCAAAAAGTCCTAGCCCTTTGGTAAGGGCCAGTAGCAGTTTGGCTAGATTTGTGCTGGGAAAAGCCTCCATGGGTGTGGGTGACCAGAGGAGGTTAAACCTGCGATTTAATAGCATTTCGCAATCGAATATTATGTAGGAGGCTTCTTCTTCAGCATCTCCACACAGCCTGCAGAGGGTTGTATTCTAAATACCCCAATGCGGTTGAGATGGAATCGGAGTGGAGTAAAGCCTGTTACAAGGCCGACCACTAACCTGACTTCCTTGCAGCTTAGCCGCAGCAGCTCTTCTGTGGCGCTGGTGTTGGGTTTGGCCACCATGCGCTTACTTGGAGCATGACCTCTAAGGTTTGACCATCTACTAGTGGTTTCATTAGTGACCCACTGGTTTATGGTCGCCTTAAAGGAAGATTTGGGGATGCCGATGGCTGGCTCTGGACCAATGAACGGGGTTACTGTGCCCCTTCTGGCCAGCGCATCTAATTTCTCATTTCCCATTATTCCGCTGTGCCCTGCCACCCACTCCAGAGAAACCCAGTTGTGTTGCGATAGGAAGCAGAGAGTTTGGAAGCAGTCCCACACTAACTTTGAGTTAATGGAGGAAGCGGCTAAAGCCTTGATCGCTGCCTGGCTGTCCGAGAGAATGCGGACTTTCCCCAGCGCAGACTCTAATTGCAAGTACTTCGGCCTGAAATACTGAGGCATACTCTCCCAGAGAAGCTGAGTGTCTCCATCTGGGATTAGCCCCGTAAATTCCAATCCCTGTACCATTCCCCATTTTGGATCCATCTGTGTACCAGAATAGGTGGTTGGGACAGCATTGAGAGATTCGCCGCCCCAATCTTATGATTGATCTGAAGGGATATTTCTCGGCGGAGGTTCTAGGCATAATGTCCGCCACCATGTCAAGCATGGGATTGCACAGAAGGACCAGGAGGACTTATAGTAGCCGCTGCACATGCGCAAACGTTAAATCCTTGCCACAGCCATAACTTCTACATTTCCCACTGGATTTCTATGAAATTTTCAGGGATAGTGCGAGCTGGCGTGCAGATGGCCCCCTATGAAAATCATTTTCCCCTGACTGATAGTAGCCACTGCGCATGCGCAAACGTGTTTTTCCTTGTTACTATCATAACTTTTACAGTTTCCAACAATATTCAGAGATTTTGCGGGTTGACATGGAGAGTCTCCTATGAAGGTAGTGCAAAGTACTTGGAGATTGATGTTTTGAGATTAACTATACTATGCATCGGATCATTTATACAATCAGGTTATGGATACGAGGAAACTATGTGCCACACCCACTTGGCAGACTTTTTTAGAAACTTAAAAACGTTCCAAATGTAAAAAATGTTCTCAAATGTAATTTCTATTTTTTTTCTAAATTTTTACATTTTTGTTATCAATATGTATAATGCTGTCGCTATTGCCAATTTTTTTTATCGAAAATTTGCTATAAGTGTTCATAACAGCACACCTGCAGCTACTGTATGCTAACCAGCCCCACGTCTCTCCTCAACTTACAAGTCTGATTCAGGTTATTGATTTTCATTATGAGATTGAAGTACTCCGAAAATTATAATTATTCGGAATAATAAACCACCGGATTCTTGTACTTACGTCAAATTACAGAATAATCTTTTATTGCGTTACTCTTGATAACTCACAAACAATAATAACTAGTGGACTGATATCTTGCCCAGTTACCTATTACATATCTCCCCCCCTCAATCAAGATCGTAAGAAGTCTTCTTCCTCAGTTCTTCGGCATGACGGCGATGTTGCAGCCCATCGATTTCGACGTTGTTCGACTAGAGTCCTGTTTTCTTGAGGACCACCCCGCCACCGGTTCCTTTTCTGTAGTCATCTTTACCCACACTTCTTCTCCCACCGCAAATTCGCGAAGTAAACACTCTTTGGTTCTTCTGGCCTGTTGTCTCTGAGCATTCTGAATTTTCATTTGCAAATCCGGTTGAGACGATCTAGTCTGGTGCAAATTTGTCAGGCTAATACCATTTGGGCTAGACTTCTTGTGGTAGTATGAGCTGCTTACATTGCTCTTCCTCGAATCCTCAGTTTGACCCACTCTACAAATCCGTGCACCTTTTGTCATGGGAATCCCAAACGCCAGAGCCCAATCAAGTCCGAACAACGGAGTGTCATGCGTTTTAACCACGCACAACGATAAGGTTTTCTCCTGGCCAAATGCGTTGACCTTGACTCTGGTGGTACCCAATGTTTCCACGCGCACATTAGTATACGCTCTCAGATCTGCTATTGGAGATAGAGCAGGTGATCCTATTTTCTTCCATACCGTTCTATTAACCACTGTCTGGGACGTCCCGGGATCATAAAGCATCTCAATTTCAACCCCATTTATTGAAATGTCTAGTAATGCTTTGCTCCCTTCCAAGCCTATCTGTCTAATTTGGCTTGAAGAAGTTACACTAGACCCAGCTGAGCTACAACTCTCATCTTCTCTTAGCATACGCATATTCCTTTCTTCCTTTCTCTGTTTTACTGGCCGGCACATTCTAGCAAAATGGTTTAGCTCATCACAGTGGTAACATATCACCCCCTCTGCTGGACACTTGGCACTTGCCATATGATCAAACCCACAACTCAAGCATTGTTTTCCGTTAGGTAGGACCCGCTCATTCTTCCTGTGTAGTCTATTCGTATATAAACACTCTTGGTGTGGAGTGGCTAACTCCTTGAGACGTTTTTGCTGGGTTGCGGCTTTTTCTAGGAGCAGTGTCGTTTTCTCCACCTCTTGGAACGTTGCCTCTATGTTTTGATGAATCTTTATCAGCTCCTCTTGCCAAGTTGATTCATTTATGCCCAAAATCAACTGCTCCTGCAACCGTTCTTCCAACGAGACCCCGAATTCACATGTTTTTGCCAGCGTCTTCAACTGTAATATATATTGGGCAACACTTTCCTCCGCTCTCCTCCATCTTAAAGCAAATGCGCGCCTCTCCGCGAACACACACGTTTCTTTGCCGTAATACCCCTTCAAAACTCACTTCAATTCATCGTAATCCACGGTTTCAACATCCTGTGGCGAGAAACTATCAACAACTACTCGAAACGGTTCCGGACCTATGGATGACAGCAAAATTTTGGCTCGATCCGGCTGTTCCACGATTTCCTGCCTACGATTCCTGGCGATTTCAAACCTCTTCACATAGTAAGACCATTCTTCAATCTCTTGGTCAAACCGATCGAACTTAAATTTACTTAAACAACTCTTACCCTTGTCCTTTCTCATTTGGTTCGGTCCCTCAACCCGTCTGTACTCGCCACCATCTTCCAAGCTGCTCCCCGCGTCTGTTCTTTCTTCACTCTTCTCCTTTCTACTCGCCCTCGTATTTTTCCGACCTTTACCCATCGTCGCCACTGAAGTACTCCAAGAATTATAATTATTCAGAATAATAAAAAATACGTCAAATTACAGAATAATCTTTTATTGCGTTACTCTTGACAACTCACAAACAATAATAACTAGTAGACTGGTATCTTGCCCAGTTACCTATTACAGAGATTTAGCTTCCGAGCCTACCAAGGTCATGTTTCCCCTTGTCTTCAAAGTCCCAAGAACCTTCCCAAGGTCATTTTAATCCATGTTTCCACGTTCCAAGGTTGAGAACAAAAAAATTCTCCAAAATCTAAATTTCCACTAGTGTTTTATGTTTCAACCCTCCCTAACCAAGTTTGGTTCCGTGTCTGTCTGTCTGTCGTGAAATTCTTATATCGGGCAAAACTCTACGAAGTTATTGTCCGATTATGATGAAATGTTCAGGGATTATACGGATTGGCGTGTAGATGGTTCCCTATGAAAATCATATCCTCTGCTCAAGCGCAAATGTAAAATCCGCGTAAAAGCTTCAATTTTACATTTTTATCCGAATTTGATTAAATTTAGAGGAATAGTGTGGTTTTCCATTAGATGGTCCCTTATGAAAATCATCGTCCCTGAATTAACGTACGTATTATTACGTAAAAATCTTGTGACATTTTCAGTGATTTTTCATTTGTAAATGTCCTTGAAAACCAGAATTTTGATAAATTATGATCATTCATTTATATTTTAGTTTATTTATAATCCTGGAAAAAGATGAAGCCAAGATACCGCCAGACCTCCAACACAGATCGGGAAGGAATGAGGGATGAGCAAGCTTTGCACTGTCAACCCTCTTGACAGATTTTTTGGAATCTTCGTTCTAATGTTCAAAAGAAACGCCTAATCTAGGGGACTCGATGAGTGGGAAAATTAGGAAATGTCTGTAATACCTCGGAGCGATTATTTCAGGATGTCAATGGACTGTACGCGATACAAGCCGTTTTGGACCTCGCCTACGTTTTTTACGACGTCTGCAACAACATCAACGTCCTGATAAAATCTCCAGCTCGGATAGAAAGCGGGCTGATAGTCGTGGAAATGCTTTTTTATTCGTACCAACTGTGGCGAATGACGAGCGTTTGCAGCGAATTCGTCAATGAAGTAAGAAAAACCGTGATTCTAGAACAACATCTTTCATTGTCATTGATATTGATGAGAAACACGTGAGGTTCGTCTATCAATCGCGGATAAAGTTCAGGCAAAGTCTGGGCAACTGTCTGCCTCGGATGACCTCTTGCAGGCTGTTTATCAACGCACTTGTAACGGGCAGGTTGTGTCATCCGCCGGATAACTTTACCTGGAGATTCCGCCCTCAGGTAAGAGGAATGATGTAGATGCTAGAACTAGGCTGTTATAATTAAGTTCATCAAAGATGAGTCATTTTAGAAAATGTTCGTCGCCATTACAGTGACATGTGTAATCCAGTGTTGGCGATGGAAAAGAATCTGCTAACGGTGACAGATATCACTTTTTGGTTTATTATTTTCAATAATTAACCGTTGAAATCGACCAAGAAAAAAAATTGTTTAACACCACCTCAAAATTTGTTGGTTTACGTTTCAAGGTACGTAGAATCCGAAAATCGAATAAAACGCTGGAAATTATTGTACAAAGGTTTATTATTTTTCTACACAGATCACTCGTCTGCAAAGATCACGGCTTTGCCATTGTTACAGCTAAAATTCGAACGGAGATTAGGCCTCTTTTGCGATTCACACTCGTGTTTCTGATTTATCGTAAGTCCAACCCTTACGTTCTCGTAGGGAACGAACGGTTTGTCCTACAGGGTTCCGCGTAGTCTCTAAACATTCTATAGATTTATTACTTTTTAATTGATGGAAAAATTATACCTTTATATCAAAATGTTTTGAGCTAGGGCTTTTTCAAAATTTCATTCAGAAGTGACCGACATCAACCAGAAGCTTCGGGGCACAACTAGACCCCAATTGGAGCCCATACACCAAATTTCATCAAAATCGGAGCCAAGGAAAGCTCCGCTTACGGCGGACGGACAGCAAAATTGTTATTCGATTTTCGGATTCTACAAGGTATGTAGAATAAAGAAGAATAGATAGAAAAAGTTTTTTCTTGGTTGTTTCCAAAGGTTCATTATTTGAAATACTAAACCAAAAGTTGATGAGGTCCCATTGCACCCATGTGGTCACACAAGTACAAAACCCACATAGAAACCATGTGATGAAGGTTATCTTCATGAAATTCAGTTATCCTCTCTACACATTCCTAAAACATAAACAAATAAAATTGAACGTGAAAATAAATTTCAAGTTATTCTTACCTCAATAATTGTCTCAGCAGATCGACGCCGTATATCGCTTCCATTTTTGAGAGAAGATATACAAGACATGGGAGTCGGAAGCGAACAGACACCGAGCTTAAAAAATCTGAAGAGGTGTCAAAATCATGTTGGAGGATGAAAATTGAGACAGGAAGGGCTTTTAGGGCGACGGGAGTCGCATGAATGGAGCTGAATCAGGCGTTACCGTATTATGGATGCAATGAGTAGTAATGGGTTAACTCCAATGTTAAAAACTCCTTTGCCAACCTTATCAAATTTTGGGGAACAAACTGTTCGTATTGAGATGCCAGAACCGTAAATTTCTTGCAGAATTCAGTTTGAGATGTAGTTTATGGTGAAAATATCCTGTTTTGCAGGTACAAAAGTTCGATTATACACTTTTTGAAATCATGATGAAAACGCCTTCGTATGTGAGCTCCAATGAAAGCAAAGTGAGTATATAAACTGATAAGCGTCTTTATAAATCGAACTCAATTAGAAATATTATGGTATCCAAAATTCGTCTTAATTTTGTCATTCAATTTTCAGAAGAAATGTGGTGCATTTATGTGTGGCGAATATAATACGACGTTCACGGCTTGTGGATTGTTCAAAATAAATTACGAACTGATGCATTCGGTACGTGTGCTTTTATACCTACCTAATGATAGTAAATACCTAGCTAGTTGTCATAAACTTCATAATACCCACTTTCTTTTATGTACGGGCTTTAATCCATTATCTCCTCCATTATCTACCAAAATATTTCTAGCGGCGTGGGAGCCTCGAATCTGAAGAGCATTTTGAAATCCATGATCTACGATACCCAACATGCGAATTCGATTTCACACCACACCCACCCCCACCACCAATGGTGCCAGTCTGGCAATAAAGCGGAAATACGTCGTAACATTGAACTTTCATCTATTAGTTTTAGTAGGCGGTCCGTCGAGGTTCACATCCGTATTCAAGGTGAAACACAAAAAAAAAAAAAAAAAAACACGAAATAAGCGGTTTATGGTGTTCTGACACCACAGTGGCACCACTATTAGTGCCACGGTGGCACAGAGAATAATTCATGAAAATCCGGAGGTATAATGAGAATTTTTCCTCAATTTCAAAGGTTGGGTACAATTAGTAAGCAGTAAAGGAACAGAAATATTGAAAAATCGGATATTTTGTGAATATTATGCCCCCACTGGCCCCCTCCCCTTGCGAATATTGGTACTCGGGTGAAATTATGTACAACTCGGGAGTTATTTGAGTCAAACAAAAAAAGAAACACGCAAATCGGTTGAAAATTTAGGCCTGGGCAGAGTTTACAAGATTACGCCCGCAAACGCACGTTTTTTAAGCATTAACCCCCCCTTTCCACCCCCTTAAAAAGCAAAATTCAAAATTCCGGCGACGTAGTACACAACTAGATAGTTTTCCGCGTCGAACAAAAAAAGAACCAGGAAAATCGCTTGAGTACTAAGGCCTGTGCAGACGACACAAGATTTTGTTACACACACACACACAGACATACACCTATGGTTTTTTTTCGCAGATTTGGATTCAGAATGGTCTAAAACGGATTACTGTGTGGTTATTTTTTTCTGTTGAATGTTGTCCAACTTCACCCCAGATCGATAAGGACGCCCAAGTCTTACTGTGGGACGTCCTAAAAACCTTGATCAATCAATCTGACCTTGATTCAGGAAGGAAGGGATAGCCCTAGACAAAACCAGCCTGAGTGGATAATTTCACTACTATATTTTCCTCTCTAGCCACAATTTTCTTCTCCAATACTTTCTACCCCTGTGCCAAAAATAAAATTCATATTCAAATCAATAAGAGATTCGTCTTTTCATGAATTTTTCAACAACTCTGAAGGAACGAGGCAGAATCAAATGAAGGATGTACTCAGGAAAAGAAGTATGACAGTGTAGTTGCCCTACTCAGTAGGGACCACCCTTATGCTATACAATAAGTCGACCAGGGTAAAAAAAATTCTTAACACCCCCACAAAATTTGTTGGTTTGCGCTTCAAAGTACGTAGAATCCAAAAATCGAACAAAAATTCGTACGCGGCACTTTCCCCACTTAGCATTGACCGATTTTGATGAAATTTGGTATGTAGGCTCCATTTGGGGTCTAGTTGTGCCTCGAAGATTTCGGTTAATGGAGGTCACTTCTAAGGGTTGAAAAATGAGTTTTGAAATTTTGAAAACGCCCTAACTCAAAACATTTTGATGTAAAGGTATTGTTTTGATAGTATAGAATTTTTAGAATTTTTTGAGACCACGCGGAGCCCTGTAGGACAAACCGTTCGCTCCCTACGAGAATTTAAGGGTTGGACGTACGATAAATCAGAAACACGAGTGTGAATCGCAAAAGAGGCCTAATCTCCGTTCAAACTATAGCTGACCGAAATGCAGTCGATGTTTTTCTTCATGTTGGATGGTTGGTGGCTCTGCAGACGAGTGATCTATAGTATAGAAAAATAATGAACCATTTTGTAATAATTTGCAGCGTTTTCGCCTTTTATACTGATCTGACTGTGTTGAATATAACTTACCTCAGAGCGTATGACCAGGTCGCCTACATGAATATTGTATTCGTTAAAGGAGGATTCACACCCACAGTCACATCACGGTCAAGTCAAGATTCTTTTTTATTTTCCTATTTAAATATTGCTTCCGAGTCTAACAAGGTAGCGGAAGCTTTGGTTTCACTTTTCAAGGTCGAAAAAAAAAATTCTCCAAAATCCCCCACTCGCGTTTTACGTTTCAGACCTTTCTGAACAATTTTGGTTCCGTGTCTGTGTGTCTGTCATGAAATCCTTGTACAGCCATAAATTCTACATTTCTCATCCGATTTCGATGACATTTTTGGGACATTATGCAGGTTTGGCTTGTAAATGGTCCCCAATTTTTTTTTTTTTTTTGTTACGGAAGTGGGGAAACTCTTTAAGAGCGAAGGGGAAGTTCACCCCAACAGTGTTGGACTCCCCATGAATTGGGGCTACCAACTAAAACCCCACTCCCTCTGCTTAGGACTCACCCCGGGACCACTTGTACAGTATTACTTCAGGGTGAGCCCTTTTTTTGTGCCAAATGGCTGCTCCTACTTCTGGTCTCCTTCAATTCTATTCCTCATCTTCTTCCTCCCATCTTCCATCCAGCTTTTTTGCTTTGAGGACTGATGTGACGAATACTGCCATTGCGTCCCAGCTCGACTTGTTCTTAATCATCTCATGTATGATTGTCTGTGGACGCAATGTTCCAATGACCTCCTCAGCACACCCCCTCATACCCTCCCATTGAGGACATGTGAAGAAGGTGTGGCAGACATCATCCTCCTCTATCCCACAGTATCTGCACTCTGGGTCAGTGACTTTCCCGATCTTTACTAGGAAGGAGCGGAAGTATCCATGCCCTGAGAGGAATTGAGTCAGGTAATAGTTCACCTCTCTGTGTTTTCCCTCCAACCAAGACTTTAGATCGTCGATTATGAGGGCTGTCCACCTTCCACTATGAATGGTCCCCTATGAAAATCATTACCCCGGACTGATAGTAGCTGCTACGCATGCGCAAAAGTATTTTCCCTTGTTACAGCCATAACTTCTACATTTTCCAACAATATTCAGAGATTGTGCCGGTTGACATGTAGAGTCCCCTGAGGTTAGTGCTAGGTACTTAGAGATTCATGTTTTGAGATCAACTACTATGCATCAGATCATCTATACAGTCGGGTTATGGATACGAGGAAGCTATGTGCCCCAGCCACTTGGCAGACTTGTTTTATGTTAGTGTTGTCCAAATTTACCCCAGATCAATCGCATAAGGACGCCCAAGTCTCACTGTGGGACGTCGTAAAGAGTTTCCATTTTGAACCACCGAGCCAAAGGTCTTCACTCAAGTCAACTCTTCTTTCTGCTTCTTCTCTTCTTCTGCGAAAGGTCTTCACTCATCCTGGTAACAAAATTCTTTTTATCCGAAGTGTAGTCAGAACTACAACATAATTGTGGGCGAATATGCATAATTCCCAGGAAATCCGTAGGGATTCCCAAGTCAGAAGCTTTCAAATTTGTGATATCAATTGATACCAAACTGATACAAACCGAAGTTTCCTTTTATTCTCAGTAGGATGGCTTTGTAACGAGGTTTAAAATATTCCTTCTAGGTGACAGAATATTTTCTAGTGAGTAAGTCGAAGTGACCTGTAATTTGTCAGTAACAATTTTCTGTTGCAGTTCGTGGCTGGAATTGGAACTTATGTGGCTCTCGTTCAACAGATAAATAATTGATATTCCAGTGTGCAGTACGAGTAGTAGCTGACATAAATAGATTATTATTTTGGACTTCAATCGTTTTTTTGTGCCAAAAGTCCCAGTAAGTACCAAATCTCTAAAAACAGGAGGTCGTTTTGTTCTCGATTTAGAGATAGCGAAAAAGTATCTAGGGTAAAACCCCCAATTATTGACACATCTACACTAGATTTTCAGTTTATCGCTTCTTATGTTTGAGTTATCTTACGGATTTTCTGTTTCTATTTTTTTCTGTATAGTTCAGACTTTGCTGATTAACTTCTGCTAGTCAAATTGATGAAACTAGTCGGTTGTCCGACATTTTTCGCCTAAGTTTTGAGGCAATTTCGGTTATTGACACTCACTTGTGAGTTATTGACAGGGCAAAACCTCAATTATTGACACTACATTATCAACGACAAAATCATCATTATCTGGTATCTGCAGCTGAGTTACTGTCAATAACTGGAAATTGAAGATGTCTATAACTGAGAACGATAGTAGTTTAGATATTGATACCCAATCAAATTAATTATTGACACCCCCTGTCAAACATTGGATTCGTGCCTTTTGTCACAAAAATACGATCTCAGTTTTGTTAAGTACAATCGAAAAATCTAAACTAACGAGCGACAAAAGAAAACCGTCGTCACAAACCCAGTTATTGACACCAGTGTCTATTTCTGAAGAACGAACGGTTTATTGACACCCCGACGAAAAGATGTTGTTATTTCAAAATGAGGTTCAAAAACATAGTATTTCTAATATTTGGTACGGCACTATGCAGTTTTGACGATCTTCTATATCATTACTCACCCAACTATATTATGGATGAGGAGGAAGCTATGTGCTACACCCTTTTGGTAGAATACCCTCTTATCACCTAACTGTACTATTATATCCCTAATATTTGGTAGGGCACTATGCAGATCTGACGATCTCCTACACTGTTACCTACCCAATCATGTTATTAGTGTTGAGAGAGCTATGTGCTACACCCACTTGGTAGAATACCTAACTAACAGTGCTATGATTATCCTTCATATTTGGTAGGAAAACTCACATACCCGAGCATTGATAAACACGTTTGATACGGCTCATGCAGGTTCTGAGCGAATAACCCAGTATAATTTCCCCCATTCTCATCACCGCAGCACCTTTTAGTTATCGGAAACCCCCTCATATAGCATATCATTTTAAAGCTTACTATCAGACCTTTAATTTGACTATAACAAATGGTCCTCTATCGGCTCAGTCGGAAGTCACAGGGCAAGAAGAGTGAATACGGACCAATATTCCCGAAAACGGGACCCACGTTTTTCAACTTCTTTCACAAATTTTTGATACTTCTAACAAAGCAAAATGAGATCTGTTTGAAACGGGACCACCACGGATACTTGTAGAACAAATTTCAAAAAGAACCAGACAGATTGGTACCAGAATAAAAAAATGCAAGCGACTCGGACATACAAAAAAAAATCGTCGTCCCACGACAACCCGAATTGAGTACCTCCTCTTTCGCGCGCCTTCGGCGCGTTCAAGTCGGTCAACTAGCCAGTTAGATTCCCACCTTGCTCAAGGTGAGTCCTTTCTCGCCACAGAAAATCATGCCTCTAGAGTTTCCCTACTTTTCTCACTGAAAATTGATTTTCCACTTCGAGACTTAATTTGATATATATTATTGCAATAATCTGATGTACACTATGTTAGTCAGTATACTTAGTTGAATAAATTGCATATTCACGTGGTACATATTTTGTGTTTATTTTCCCAATATCCTCAGATACAGTGGTTTACCACACTTCATAGTTATAATTGTGCTATTAGAATTTCAGAAACCCATCATTTTAAAGCTTACAATTAGAATTTTAATTTGACTATACACAAATGGTCCACCAGCGACTCAGTCGGACGTCACAGGGCAAGAAGAGTGAATGTGGACCAATATTCCCGGAAACGGGAACCACGTTTTTAAACTTCTTTCACAAATTTTCGATACTTTAAACAAAGCAAAATGAAATCTGTTTGAAACGGGACCACCACGGATACTGGTAAAACAAATTTCAAAAAGAACCAGACGGATTGATACCAGAATAAAGAAATGCAAGCGACTCGGACGTACAGCAAAAATCGTCGTCCCACAACAACCCGAAATGAGTACCTCCTCTTTCGCGTTGAAGTCGGTCAATGAGTCCAATTTCAAGTCTCTTGGACAAATAGTTACTATGTTTTGAGGAAAAAAAGAATATCTTTATGAAAAAAAGTGAGTTTTTCTGAACTTCAACCTCGATGCGGCACGGGTTAATGTTATCCGATCGAACTAAAACTTTGGGAATCTCATTTTCTAGTCAAATGGCACCTTTTAGGGGGTTGCCACGATTGAATTTCGGAAGTTGATTTTTTGTGACCACCCTATTACACAAGGCAATAGGGAAATTTTTTTTTTGGGGGAAATCACTTGTGGCAATCCCCTAAAAGGTGCCAATTTGCTAGAAAATGAGATTCCCAATGATTTAGGTCGATCGGATAGCATCAGCCCGTGTCGCATCGAGGTTGAAGTTCAGAAAAACTCACTTTTTTTCTTGAAAATATTCTTTATTTCCTCATAACATTGAAACCATTTGTCATATAGACTTGCCATTCAAATGTATCAATTTTCCATATAACAGAGTGATAAAGATACATCAAATCGCCTGGAGGTCGGTTTCATAGACTGGAGTGTGGTTTTTATGGGTATGCGTAAAAAGGCACATTTGGTAAAACGGACCACGTTTTGAGATGGGAAAAGCTGAATAACATGAAATCTATAGCATGTAGCGAAAAAATTATGTGAGTAAAAGTTGAAGTAAATAACATTTTAAATAAAATGAGACCAATTTCAAGTCTCTAGGACAAATAGTTACAATGTTATGAGGAAAAAAAGAATATCTTTATGAAAACAAGTGGGTTTTTCTGAACTTCAACCTCGATGCGGCACGGGTTAATGTTATCCGATCGACCTAAAACATTGGGAATCTCATTTTCTAGTCAAATGGCACCTTTTAGGGGGTTGCCACGATTGAATTTCGGAAGTTGATTTTTTGTGACCACCCTAATACACAAGGCAATAGGGGAAATTTTTTTTAGAAAATCACTTGTAGCAACCCCCTAAAAGGTGCCAATTCATTGGAAAATGAGATTCCCAATGATTTAGGTCGATCGGATAGCATTAACCCGTGCCGCATCGAGGTTGAAGTTCAGAAAAACTCACTTTTTTTCTTAAAAATATTCTTTATTTCCTCATAACATTGTAACCATTTGTCATATAGACTTGACATTCAAATGTATCAATTTTCCATATAACAGAGTGATAAAGATACATCAAATCGCCTGCAGATCGGTTTCACAGACTGGAGTGTGGTTTTTAGGGGTATGCGTAAAAAGGCACATTTGCTAAAACGGACAACGTTTTTGAGATGGGAAAAGCTGAATAACATAAAATCTATATATAGATGCTATAGCATGTAGCAAAAAGATTATGTGAGTAAAACTTGAATTAAATAACATTTTAAATGAAATGAGACCAATTTCAAGTCTCTAGGACAAATAGTTACTAAGTTATGAGGAAAACATATTGTTTAGTAATGCATGCATACCAGGAGACGTCCCATTGGATAAGCATAGATCAGTTTAACCAGATAAAACTGTGATAAAACTGTTTCACTCGATGTAATTTATTTATTACTTTAGGCAAGAAATACTGACCCCCCCCCCCACCCACCATTATCCACCTTAACATTTCTAGCGGCATGAGATGAAATACGTCGTAACGTTGAACTTTCATCTGTTAGTTTTGGTAGGCAGTCCGTCGAAGTTCACATCCGTATTCAAGGTGAAACACAAAAAAAAACACGAAATAAGCGGTTTATGGCATCATGGTACCATGTTGGCACCACTATTAGTTCCATGGTGGTACAGAGAATAATTCATGAAAATCCGGAGGTATAATGAGAATTTTTCCTCAATTTCAATGCTTGGGTACAATTAGTAAGCAGTAAATGAACCGAAATATTGAAAAATCGGATATTTTGTGAATATTATCCCCCCACTCATCCCCTCCCCTTGCGAATTTTGGTACTCTGGTGAAATCATGTACAACTCGGAAGTTATTTGAGTCAATCAAAAAAAGAAACACGCATATCGGTTGGAAATTGAGGCCTGGGCAGAGTTTACAAGATTATGCACGCAAACGCACGTTTTTTAAGCATTAACCCCCCCTTTCCCCCCTCCTAAGAAGCAAAATCCAAAATTCCGGCGCCGTAGTGCACAGCTAGATTGTATTCCGCGTCAAACGGAAAAAGAACCACGAAAATCGTTTGAGAACTAAGGCCTGGGTAGACGACACAAGATTATGCCCAGAAAACGCACGTTTTTCGAGCATTAACCCCCCCTTTCCTCCCCTTAAAAGGCAAAATTCGAAATTCCGGCGACGTAGTGCACAAATAGATAGTTTTCCGCGACGAACAAAAAAAGAATCAGGAATATCGATTGAGAACTAAGGCCTGTGAAGAGTACACAAGATTTTGTTACACACACACATACACACACACACACACACAGACATACACCTATGGTTTTTTTCGTGGATTTGGATTCAGAATGGTCTAAAACGGATTACTGTGTGGTTATTGTTTTCTGTTGAGTGTTGTCCAACTTCAACCAATGATCGATCGCATAAGGACGTCCAAGTCTTACTGTGGGACGTCCTACAAAAGAATATCTTTATGAAAAAAAGTGAGTTTCTGAGCTTCAACCCCGATGCGGCACGGGTTAATGTTATCTGATCGACCTAAAACTTTGGGAATCTCATTTTCTAGTCAAATGGCACCTTTTAGAGGGTTGGCACAAGTGATTTTCTAAAAAAAAAAAATAAAATTTCTTAAATAAATATAATAAATAAAATTATGGTATTCAGCTTTTCCCATCTCAAAACGTGGTCCGTTTTAGCAAATGTGCCTTTTTACGCATACACCTAGAAACCACACTCCAGTGTATGAAACCGACCTCCAGGCGATTTGATGTATCTTTATCACTCTGTTATACGGAATATTGATTCATTTGAATCTCAAGTCTCCAGGACAAATGGTTACTATGTTATGAGGAAAAAAAGAATATTCGTATGAAAAAAAGTGAGTTTCTGAGCTTCAACCCCGATGCGGCACGGGTTAATGTTATCTGATCGACCTAAAACTTTTTGAATCTCATATTCTAGTCAAATGGCACCTTTTAGGGGGTTGGCACAAGTCACTTTCTAAAAAAAAATAAAAGTTCTTAAATGAATATAATAAATAAAATTATGTTATTCAGCTTTTCCCATCTCAAAACGTGGTCCGTTTTATCAAATGAGCCTTTTTACGCATACACCTAGAAACCACACTCCAGTGTATGAAACCGACCTCCAGGCGATTTGATGTATCTTTATCACTCTGTTATACGGAATATTGATTCATTTGAATCTCAAGTCTCCAGGACAAATGGTTACTATGTTATGAGGAAAAAAAGAATATTCGTATGAAAAAAAGTGAGTTTCTGAGCTTCAACCCCGATGCGGCACGGGTTAATGTTATCTGATCGACCTAAAACTTTGGGAATCTCATATTCTAGTCCAATGACACCTTTTAGGGGGTTGGCACAAATGATTTTCTAAAAATAAAATAAAATTTCTTAAATAAATATAATAAATAAAATTATGTTATTCAGCTTTTCCCATCTCAAAACGTGGTCCGTTTTAGCAAATGAGCCTTTTTACGCATACACCTAGAAACCACACTCCAGTGTATGAAACCGACCTCCAGGCGATTTGATGTATCTTCATCACTCTGTTATACGGAATATTGATTCATTTGAATCTCAAGTCTCCAGGTTAAATGGTAACTATGTTATGAGGAAAAAAAGAATTTCTGTATGAAAAAAAGTGAGTTTCTGAGCTTCAACCCCGATGCGGCACGGGTTAATGTTATCTGATCGACCTAAAACTTTGGGAATCTCATTTTCTAGTCAAATGGCACCTTTTAGGGGGTTGGCACAAGTGATTTTCTAAAAAAAAAAAAAATTTCTTAAATAAATATAATAAATAAAATTATGTTATTCAGCTTTTCCCATCTCAAAACGTGGTCCGTTTTAGCAAATATGCCTTTTTACGCATACACCTAGAAACCACACTCCAGTGTATGAAACCGACCTCCTGGCGATTTGATGTATCTTTATCACTCTGTTTTACGGAATATTGATTCATTTGAATCTCAAGTCTCCAGGACAAATGGTTACTATGTTATGAGGAAAAAAAGAATATTTGTATGAAAAAAAGTGAGTTTCTGAGCTTCAACCCCGATGCGGCACGGGTTAATGTTATCTGATCGACCTAAAACTTTGGGAATCTCATTTTCTAGTCAAATGGCACCTTTTAGGGGGTTGGCACAAGTGATTTAAAAAAAAAATAAAATATCTTAAATAAATATAATATATAAATTATGGTATTCAACTTTTCCCATCTCAAAACGTGGTCCGTTTTAGCAAATGTGCCTTTTTACGCATACACCTAGAAACCACACTCCAGTGTATGAAACCGACCTCCTGGCGATTTGATGTATCTTTATCACTCTGTTATACGGAATATTGATTCATTTGAATCTCAAGTCTCCAGGACAAATGGTTACTATGTTATGAGGAAAAAAAGAATATTTGTATGAAAAAAAGTGAGTTTCTGAGCTTCAACCCCGATGCGGCACGGGTTAATGTTATCTGATCGACCTAAAACTTTGGGAATCTCATTTTCTAGTCAAATGGCACCTTTTAGGGGGTTGGCACAAGTGATTTTCTAAAAAAAAAAAAAAAATTTCTTAAATAAATATAATAAATAAAATTATGTTATTCAGCTTTTCCCATCTCAAAACGTGGTCCGTTTTAGCAAATATGCCTTTTTACGCATACACCTAGAAACCACACTCCAGTGTATGAAACCGACCTCCTGGCGATTTGATGTATCTTTATCACTCTGTTATACGGAATATTGATTCATTTGAATCTCAAGTCTCCAGGACAAATGGTTACTATGTTATGAGGAAAAAAAGAATATTTGTATGAAAAAAAGTGAGTTTCTGAGCTTCAACCCCGATGCGGCACGGGTTAATGTTATCTGATCGACCTAAAACTTTGGGAATCTCATTTCCTAGTCAAATGGCACCTTTTAGGGGGTTGGCACAAGTGATTTTAAAAAAAAATAAAATATCTTAAATAAATATAATATATAAATTATGGTATTCAACTTTTCCCATCTCAAAACGTGGTCCGTTTTAGCAAATGTGCCTTTTTACGCATACACCTAGAAACCACACTCCAGTGTATGAAACCGACCTCCGGGCGATTTGATGTATCTTTATCACTCAGTTATACGGAATATTGATTCATTTGAATCTCAAGTCTCCAGGACAGATGGTTACTATGTTATGAGGAAAAAAAGAATATTTGTATGAAAAAAAGTGAGTTTCTGAGCTTCAATTCCGATGCGGCACGGGTTAATGTTATCTGATCGACCTAAAACTTTGGGAATCTCATTTTCTAGTCAATTGGCACCTTTTAGGGGGTTGGCACAAGTGATTTTCTAAAAACAAAAAAAATTTTCTTAAATAAATATAATAAATAAAATTATGTTATTCAGCTTTTCCCATCTCAAAACGTGGTCCGTTTTACCAAATATGCCTTTTTACGCATACACCTAGAAACCACACTCCAGTGTATGAAACCGACCTCCAGGCAATTTGATGTATCTTTATCACTCTGTTATACGGAATATTGATTCATTTGAATCTCAAGTCTCCAGGACAGATGGTTACTATGTTATGAGGAAAAAAAGAATATTTGTATGAAAAAAAGTGAGTTTCTGAGCTTCAACCCCGATGCGGCACGGGTTAATGTTATCTGATCGACCTAAAACTTTGGGAATCTCATTTCCTAGTCAAATGGCACCTTTTAGGGGGTTGGCACAAGTGATTTAAAAAAAAAATAAAATATCTTAAATAAATATAATAAATAAAATTATGTTATTCAGCTTTTCCCATCTTAAAGAGTGGTCCGTTTCAGCAAATGTGCCTTTTTACGCATACACCTAGAAACCACACTCCAGTGTATGAAATTGACCTCCAGGCGATTTGATGTATCTTTATCACTCTGTTATATAGAATATTGATTCATTTGAATCTCAAGTCTCCAGGACAAATGGTTACTATGTTATGAGGAAAAAAAGAATAAATGTAAGAAAAAAAGTGAGTTTCCGAGCTTCAACCCCGATGCGGCACGGGTTAATGTTATCTGATCGGCCTAAAACTTTGGGAATCTCATTTTCTAGTCAAATGGCACCTTCAAGATGGTTGGCACAAGTGATTTTATATAAAAGAAAAAATAAAATTTCTCAAATAAATATAATAAATGAAATTATGTTATTCAGCTTTTCCCATCTCAAAACGTGGTCCGTTTTAGCAAATGTGCCTTTTTACGCATACACCTAGAAACCACACTCCAGTGTATGAAACCGACCTCCAGGCGATTTGATGTATCTTCATCACTCTGTTATACGGAATATTGATTCATTTGAATCTCAAGTCTCCAGGACAAATGGTTACTATGTTATGAGGAAAAAAGAATATTTGTATGAAAAAAAGTGAGTTTCTGAGCTTCAACCCCGATGCGGCACGGGTTAATGTTATCTGATCGACTTAAAACTTTGGGAATCTCATTTTCTAGTCAAATGGCACCTTTTAGGGGGTTGGCACGAGTGATTTAAAAAAAAAAAAAAATTTCTTAAATAAATATAATAAATAAAATTATGTTATTCAGCTTTTCCCATCTCAAAACGTGGTCCGTTTTAGCAAATGTGCCTTTTTACGCATACACCTAGAAACCACACTCCAGTGTATGAAACCGACCTCCAGGCGAGTTGATGTATCTTCATCACTCTGTTATACGGAATATTGATTCATTTGAATCTCAAGTCTCCAGGACAAATGGTTACAATGTTATGAGGAAAAAAAAGAATTTCTGTATGAAAAATAGTGAGTTCCTGAGCATCAACCCCGATGCGGCACAGGTTAATGTTATCTGATCGACCTAAAACTTTGGGAATCTCATTTTCTAGTCAAATGGCACCTTTTAGGGGGTTGGCACAAGTGATTTTCTATTCAAAAAAAAAAAAAATTCTTAAATAAATACAGGGTGTCACCCTAACTCGAGGACCAAACTTCAAGGATCGATTCTACAACTAATTTGCAAACTTTTTTGTTTCATGACATTTTTTTTCTAAACGCTTTAAAATTATACTTTTTTCACTTTTAAGATTTTGTTCGTGTTTTCGACCTTGAGCCATTAAAACGGCCATAACTCCCTTAATTTACTGGATAAACTCAAATATGAGTATACCGTTGGAAAGAGCGTTAAATTTCCCATCAGTTCATCAGGACACAAAAGCTTTTTGAGCCTTTCGTATAAGTGAATAAATTGCTCAAAGTCAGAAATTTAAAACTTTCTCGAAAATCATCATTTTTCAGGCTGACTCATCTTATGTAATAAACAGCCGTATCGGCGGGCACTCAACGGAAAAAACTTGCCCAGAATCTCAGCTTTTCAACGGTCTATCAATTTTTCTTTTTAACATTCAAATTAGAAGAGTAAATGAAGTTTGAATGCCCGAAAACGTGTGTTTTACAAGCAAATCCAGTGTTTTAAGCGGTTTCTGGTCCCCCTCGACCTCGAGATGGCTTGACGATTTTGTTATCATTTCCTATGTAATTTTCTACGCTGAATCAAATAGTGATACTTCCGAATGGTTCCTACTGCTAGAAAGTGGATTTTTTGAAGAAAACCTTCGTTTTTCGTCCATAAAATACGCATTATTCTTAAATGTGGTAGTGAGCATGAAGTAACACCTTTAAACTCAACAAAAACTTCAATCAACTAGAAATTCGGTGTTTTTATTGATTTAAAAGGTGTTACTTCATGCTCACTACCACATTTAAGAATAATGCGTATTTTATGTACGAAAAACGAAGGTTTTCTTCAAAAAATCCGCTTTCTAGCAGTCGGAACCATTCGGAAGTATCACTATTTGATTCAGCGTAGAAAATTACATAGACAATGATACCAAAATCGTCAAGCCATCTTGTGGTCGAGGGGGACCAGAAACCGCTTAAAACACTGGATTTGCTTGTAAAACACACGTTTTCGGGCATTCAAACTTCATTTACTCTTCTAATTTGAATGTTAAAAAGAAAAATTGATAGACCGTTGGAAAGCTGAGATTCTGGGCAAGTTTTTTCCGTTGAGTGCCCGCCGATACGGCTGTTTATTACATAAGATGAGTCAGCCTGAAAAATGGTGATTTTCGAGAAAGTTTTAAATTTCTGACTTTGACCAATTTATTCATTTATACGAAAGGCTTTAAAAGCTTTTGTGTCCTGATGAACTGATAGGAAATTTAACGTTCTTTCCAACGGTATACTCATATTTGAGTTTATCCAGTAAATTGAGGGAGTTATGGCCGTTTTAATGGCTCAAGGTCGAAAACACGAACAAAATCTTAAAAGTGAAAAAAGTATAATTTTAAAGCGTTTAAAAAAAAATGTCAGGAGACAACAAAGTTTGCAAATTAGTTGTAGAATCGATCCTTGAAGTTTGGTCCTCGAGTTAGGGTGACACCCTGTATAATAAATAAAATTATGTTATTCAGCTTTTCCCATCTCAAAACGTGGTCCGTTTTAGCAAATGTGCCTTTTTACACATACACCTATAAACCACACTCCAGTGTATGAAACCGACCTCCAGGCGATTTGATGTATCTTTATCACTCTGTTATACGGAATATTGATTCATTTGAATCTCAAGTCTCCAGGACAAATGGTTACTATGTTATGAGGAAAAAAAGAATATTTGTATGAAAAAAAGTGAGTTTCTGAGCTTCAACCCCGATGCGGCACGGGTTAACGATATCTGATCGACTTAAAACTTTGGGAATCTCATTTTCCAGTCAAATGGCACCTTTTAGGGGGTTGGCACAAGTGATTTAAAAAAAAAAAAAAAAAAATTTCTTAAATAAATATAATAAATAAAATTATGGTATTCAGCTTTTCCCATCTCAAACCGTGGTCCGTTTTAGCAAATGTACCTTTTTGCGCATACACCTAGAAACCACACTCCAGTGTATGAAACCGACCTCCAGGCGATTTGATGTATCTTTATCACTCTGTTATACGGAATATTGATTTATTTGAATCTCAAGTCTCCAGAACAAATGGTTACTATGTTATGAGGAAAAAAAGAATATTTGTATGAAAAAAAGTGAGTTTCTGAGCTTCAACCCCGATGCGGCACGGGTTAATGTTATCTGATCGACCTAAAACTTTGGGAATCTCATTTTTTAGTCAAATGGCACCTTTTAGGGGGTTGGCACAAGTGATTTTCTAAAAAAAAAAAAAAAATTTCTTAAATAAATTTAATAAATAAAATTATGTTATTCAGCTTTTCCCATCTCAAAACGTGGTCCGTTTTAGCAAATGTGCCTTTTTACGCATACACCTAGAAACCACACTCTAGTGTATGAAACCGACCTCCAGGCGATCTTTATCACTCTGTTATACGGAATATTGATTCCCCAAATTTGTATTTTTATTTTTTACAATCCCCTGTTAGGGGGTTGCCACGATTGAATTTCGGAAGTTGATTTTCTGTGATCACCCTAATACATAGGGCAATAGGGAAAATTGTTGTTGTTGTGTGGAAGAATATCTTTATGAAAAAAAGTGAGTTTTTCTGAACTTCAACCTCGATGCGGTACGGGTTAACGTTATCCGATCGAACTAAAACTTTGGGAATCTCATTCTCTAGTCAAATGGCACCTTTTAGGGGGTTGCCACGATTGAATTTCGGAAGTTGATTTTCTGTGACCACCCTAATACACAAGGCAAAAGGGAAAATTTTTTTTTTAGAAAATCACTTGTGGCAACCCCATAAAAGGTGCCAATTGACTAGAAAATGAGATTCCCAAAGTTTTAGGTCGATCGGATAGCATTAACCCGTGCCGCATCGAGGTTGAAGTTCAGAAAAACTCACTTTTTTCACAAAAATATTCTTTTTTTCCTCATAACATTGTAACCATTTGTCCTGGAGACATGAGATTCAAATGTATCAATTTTCCATATAACAGAGTGATAAAGATACATCAAATCACCTGGAGGTCGGTTTCATAAACTGGAGTGTGGTTTTTAGGGGTATGCGTAAAAAGGCACATTTGCTAAAACGTTTTGAGATGGGAAAAGCTGAATTGGGAGTTGATTTTTTGTGACCACTCTTATAGGTATGTCAAAATGTTTTGGGTAAGGGCATTTTCAAAATTCAACCCTTATTTTTCATCCCTTAGAAGTGGCCTACATCAACCAAAATCTTCGGGGCACAACTAGACCCAAAATGGAGCCCATATACCAAAATTATTTATTTTTTCATTTTTTATTTAATTTTTATTTTCATCAAAATCGGTCCATGCTAACTGTAGAAAGTGCCCCGTACGGCCAAATTGTTATTCGATTTTTGGATTCTACGTACCTTGAAACGTAAACCAACAAATTTTTAGGTGGGGGGGGGGTTAAATTTTTTTTCTTGGTCGATTCCAGAGGTTCGTCATTGAAAATAATAAACCTTTGAGTAATAATTTGCAGCATTTTTTACTCCCACTTCAAACATAAACGTTAGGTTCCGTGTCTGTCTCTCATGAAATCCTTGCCACACTCATGATTTCTACAGTTCTCATCCGATTTCGATCAAATTTTCAGGAATTATGCGAGTTGGGGTGGAAATGGTCCTCTATGAGGGCAGTGCTAGGTACATAGAGATTGATGATTTGAGACTAACTACTATGCATCGGATCATCTGTAGAATCGGGTTTTGGAAACGAGGAAGCTATGTGCCACACCCACTTGGCAGATGTTTTGTTTTTGTTTTTGTTTGTTTTAATCTCATTTCTCTACATTTGACATACCAAAAACAATGTTTTATATTTACCTTTCGGAATGAATGTTGGTATTAATACGGTATAAAACGTATCTAAAATAAATTGCCAACGCCACTGTTTTTTTCACAACCATACATTGAACTGGAACATTTCTCTAAAATTCGCTCATTAATTCATGCTGCATGAACGAACTTTTTTCGTTGTTTCTACGGGCAATCAATAGCCTTGTCACACTGAAGCTACAACTTTGCTAACACTCTAGTTTCAATAAAATTCAATAATTCAAGGTAAAAAAATATTCACAATTTATTGGAAATATCGAGGACATCTAGAGACTGGCCACCGTGGACTGGACATACAAAATTAAATGTTCGCAAGTAAGTTCTCCTCATAATTCGGATGTAGCCTGACGAAGTCATCATACTCTTCAATACTAGTTTCAAATGACTGTAAATCTTGCAGTGAGAAGTCCTGCTCCCGCGGGCTGCGTCTGAAAAGTAGAAAATTAGTTTTACTAGTCTGCAACACATTACAGGCTCAAGAAACAATATTGTTATTTATTGTTACATCTCATTAGAATATTGTTATCTACAATTTTTTGTGACGTACAGAATGAATCATTTGTGTGCTTTCTTAGCTTACCCAACGACATATTCAAATAAAAGGTCTCGATGGATGGGTAATACGAGAATCGTGCAGAGAGAGATTGTACTGCTGAATTGATTTTGAGCACAGCCAACGGTTTGCAACCTGAAAAGAAATCATGATTTAAAACCTATTAAAAAAAACATAATCAACAAACGGAAAAAGTTCGTCTAAATCACAATTTTTGAAGACATTTAACTTCTTAAACAGGTTTGGACAAATTTTGGTTTCTGGACTGTCACTTTGCAAATCCTTGTTACCAGAAAAGCACTATATTAAGATCCAATTTCAACGCTCAATTACAAAAGCACAGAAATCTTCCAAGTATGCTCGATCAAGTAGCTAAGGAAGGCCACTTTCTCATTGAAGGTGTTCGTTCACAGAAGTTTTGGAAGGCCTATAACCTGCCTAGGTTCTTGCTGAGTTCTCACGTTAACTTCAAGCATCATCAGTCGTTAGGAATAAAGAAGAACTACGGTGTATTTAAATGTGCCCAGGATCGGACATTGTAAACCAAATTGACCATGTCATTGTAGCGAAAAGATTCGCCTCAAATATCATTGATGTGCGAGCATGCAGAGGTCCTAACTGTGATTCGGACCACTTCCTTGTCAAGGCTGTGGTGCGTCACAGGCTCTCGAATGCTCAGAAAGGGAAAAAGATCAACCGCACAAGATGGAATTTGGAAAAGCTAAAGGTTGATGAACTCCGGGAAAGCTACCAAGAAAACATCAATGCCAAACTCAATTCTGGTCCAGTTTCGGATGACATTGAGGAGCTATGGGGCGCTATAAAAGGCACTGTACTATTGGCTGTGCAGGAGTCTCTTGGAGAGAAGAACAGGGTACCTGAAAAGGAATGGTATGACGATGAGTGTGAAGCCCTCATGGAAATTAAGAATACAAACAGGAGGAACAGAGTGCAAAGACCAACTAGGCGAAGCCATGAAGCTTATCGAGCTAGTAGAAGGTTAGCCCAGCATACCAACCGCAGAAAGAAAAGGCAATGGGAGAACGCAAAGGTCGCCAACATCGAGGCCCTGAATGATGACAATGAGCAAAGGCAGTTTTAATTTGCTGTCAATGCTATGAGAAAAGGATACCAGCCAAGGTTGGCTGCCTGCAGGGACCGCAATGGTCAGCTCATTGAAGATGAGTCCAAGGTTTTGGAGAGATGGGCAGACCACTTCCACTCTGTACTGTCTGGCGACGGTTCCCACGAGGAGCGCACTGATGAACCTGAACTGAGTACTGTGGACCCTTTGATAGAGGAGCCAGCTTTACAGGAAGTTCGAGAAGTTTTGAAAGCTATGAAAAATAACAAGGCTCCCGGTGAAGACCTAATAACAGCTGAACTGCTGAAAAATGGTGGCGCTGTACTTGAAGTGAAGCTCCACAAGCTTATCTGTCTAATTTGGAAACAGGAGAGGATGCCTGAAGAATGGAGGACTGGTTTGATCGTCCCTATCTTCAAAAAAGGAGACAAATTGCTGTGCAGCAACTACCGTGGTATAACTCTTCTCGGTGTTGCATACAAATTGCTATCAGGGGTAGTATTGAAAAGGTTGAGTGCTTACTCTGAAGGCTAGGAGAATACCAGGCTGGTTTTAGACCCAACAGAGGGACAATGGACCAGATTTTCCCTGTGAGACAGATCTTTGAGAAGTTTTATGAGTATGGGATAGATCTCCACGTGCTTTTTATAGATTTCGTCCAGGCTTTTGACAGTCTGTCAAGAAAGGCGCTAATTCAAGCATTGCTGAAGCTGGGCGTGCCCCGGAAAATAACAAATTTGGTTTCCATGACGTTACTTGAGTCCAGAGCAAGGGTCTTGGTAGGTGGTAGAGCGAGTGATTCCTTTGAAATAACGAAGGGGGTTAGACAGGGCGATGGACTTTCGGCCATCCTGTTTAATCTGGCTCTCCACTGCGCTCTATCCAATGTGGATCCTGGTGGCACGATCTTTGGTAAGTCAGCGCAACTTTGTGGGTATGCAGATGACATAGCCATTATAACCAGGAGCATCGGCGCCTTGGAAGAACTGCTATCTGGGCTGGAAATAGAGACCGAAAGGCTTGGCATGGCAGTAAGCACTAATACGACCAAGTATATGCAAATATCCACTAGAAATCAGAGAGAAACCGATATTACCCTGAATGGAACCACTTTTGAATGTGTTAAGGAATTCAAGTACTTAGGTACGTTCTTGACCAACGAAAACAGAATAAGCGAGGACATTCAAAAGTGGATGGTCGCAGGAGGGAAGGCTTACTTTGCTTCTATAAAACTGTTCAGGTCCCGTCTCTTGTCTAGGAGAACCAAGCTTAAACTCTATCGCTCCCTGATACGTCCTATAGTAACCTATGGTTGCGAAGCTTGGACGCTAACCACCAAGGACGAAAATGCTCTTCTAGTTTTCGAACGGAAAATTATGAGACGAATCTTCGGAGCCAGATGTATAAATGGAGTTTGGAAGATTCGTAACAACGCTGAACTAGATCAACTGATAGAGGGGGAAAATTTGGTGAGGTTCGTAAAGGCACAAAGACTAGGTGGATTGGTCATGTGCAACGGATGCCTGAAAACCGGATTCCTAAGAAGGTGATGAACCAAAGATGGAAGAATGGATGGAAGGAGGAGACGGGGAAGACCTAGAGGACGCTGGCTATGCGATGTCGAAGACGACTTACGGACCATGCAGGTACGGAACTGGAGAGGGGCGGCGGAGGATCGAGTACGATGGAGAGGGATTGTTCGGGAGGCCAAGGCTCACACTGGGTTGTAGCACCAGAAGAAGAAAAACGGTGTATTCAAATAACTTACTTGGTGACAATGAATTTTCTACACTGATCAGGGTGGATTTGGGTCCACCGTATACAAGTTGTGAATGCCGACACGAAAACTTCATCCAACGAATGAGGCTCAGTGTACAAAGAGTCAAATCTTGGGAATTGGTCAGAGATTGGGTTTCTTTTAACGATAAATTTCTCTATGGCTTTGGATACTGGTGTTGCTACTAGTATGACTTTAACGTCTGGGTCTTCTGGTTCTAAGTGGTTCAAGGCCCACAGATCCCCTTGCATGTCCAAATCATTGAGCCTTCTCTCGTCCCAAATATCGTGAACCTGGAAATATTTCAAAAATTTCGATAATTCATCATTCTTTATAACAACCAGGTTCAGTCAATATCATTCACAACAACAAACTAATGGTAAACCACGAAGACCCAGGAGAAGAAGTTAGAAAAATGTTCCAGAAATATAGGAACAACGTAATTCCTGTATGGTAATAGTTGAAAACAACTTTCAGGCTTCCTGTAATTAGTTGCTCCTTTTACTTGACGATGAAGATAAATATGCGTGAATAGCTTTGTGGTTACTAAATATATTCAAGAGAAAATCTGAACGATTTCCACGACGAAGGAAATGTCTTAGTACAGGTACAAGTGTCGTTTGTTGGTATGTCTGGCCTTTACTAGGACGTTTGAATCGCTACACCAATTTCGATTCGATTTTTGAAATATCTAGTAAAATGTTTTTCATAACGCGAACGACTCGTTCAGTAGAAATAAAAGTTAATACAACCCAGTGTTTCTCCTCTGTCTCCTGAACCACTCATGACTACTTCCTTGAAAATTATGGCATGAACCAATGAAACGTTGGTTGTTGTTGGTCTTCTTTCTGACCGAACCTCGATAACCATTAGCTGCTTTGCTTCATCAAAAAAATAAATAAAAAATAATGATGATAATAATTTTTTTTTAAATAAGAAAATATATTATAATATTATAAAAATATAATAAACATTTAATGGTTTATTATTGTATTATTATTAAATTAATTTTTGTATAAATACCTATATATACTTTTTAAATTTTTGAACAATTTTCATTTTTTTGGATGTGCATCGGTAACAGAAATTTTGTGCTGAATCCGAATATACTATGTCAATTGATCGGGATTAGGGTCAACTGAAAAACAACACCTTCTTCGCCGAGCTTTCGGTAAATATATTACCTTCTTCAGGGCCTATAAAACAAAACAATATTCACCCTTAATAGCAAATTCTAACAATCCTTTAAGTATACAAACAACAAAATTACTAATCGACAACAAATAAAACCCTAATAATAAATATAATAACAAATTTCACTTACTCGAAGGTTGTCTATTTAGTGACACCACCAAAAGTCCATAAATAAAGAGAAGGTGGAGACGCCACTACAAAGAAACAAGTAGGTAAGTATAGTTTAGAGTTATTGTTTTTGATATAATATAAATTAAGTTAGGTTAATTGTAAAATACGGCCAATTGAAAAAGGTATCTAATTATTAAATAAGTTAAGTACGGTTGAGGCAGTTGTGTTAATGTTTATAACTTAAATAAATAGCTTACCCATAATTATAGAAGATAAATTTACGGTAAATGAAGAAATTAATTGAAAACACCGGCTTTTTTTTTATAAATAACAGAACAATGGAAAATCAACAACGCGCAAGGACTCCAGCTCACAGAGAATAATAACTTTGATAACAATGATAACAGATAACAATAGTAACTTCCTCTTCACTTTTTTATTTTATAGCCATTTATTGTTTAAATATAACAATAAGGTTTCTCGTCTTCACTCGTCTCTGAAGGCCAAGGATCCAGTAGCGCTGCACTCAAACGTGATTTATCAAATAAGTTGTAGGGATTGTCCCACGGACTACATTGGACAAACAAAGCAATACATAAAAGATCGCAATAGTCAACATGCAAGTGAATGTCGTGGGTTTGGAGCTGAATCGGATCTATGTGCGTTGGCCAGACATTCGGTGGACATAAATCATGAATTTAATTTTGATTCAACAGCTATATTGGATCGAGAGCCAGTGCTGGGTCGACGTTTGTTTAAGGAAATGGCCTACATCCACATGAACCCAAGAGCATGCAATAAACGTACTGACACGTCTGGTCTAAGCTCAGTTTATGCGGGTATCTTGGCTGAGTTCCAAAGAATTCAATCTTCCTAATGAGCCTTAATCGACCATTTATGCATTCGGAAGATAGTTGGTAGAATTGCACTTGGGAGAAGCCTTTAGCGTGCGATAGATGTGATTACAGGGCTTTGTGATTGGGAACTCTGAATGACCACATAATGACTCATGCCGAGGATGGTCTACATCCCTAAGATAGATTTTTAGGATTACGGAATACCGCAACTGAAAGGGTCGAGGCAGCACATGAGACACGCACTAGTGGGAAGCCTTATGCCTGTGATATACATGACTACAGAGCCTCGTGACTTAGACCTTTGAATTTGTACGCACACTGTGATGATCCTCACACACGGTTTAGTGGTAGCCATAAAATTGTTCCATTTGAATTTTGTTGGTTTATTAGGACACTGTCTTTGTTTGATTGATACTTCCTACTGGCTATAAAATAAAAAAGTGAAGAGGAAGTTACTATTGTTATCTGTTATCATTGTTATCAAAGTTATTATTCTCTGTGAGCTGGAGTCCTTGCGCGTTGTTGATTTTCCATTGTTCTGTTATTTATAAAAAAAAAGCCGGTGTTTTCAATTAATTTCTTCATTTACCGTAAATTTATCTTCTATAATTATGGGTAAGCTATTTATTTAAGTTATAAACATTAACACAACTGCCTCAACCGTACTTAACTTATTTAATAATTAGATACCTTTTTCAATTGGCCGTATTTTACAATTAACCTAACTTAATTTATATTATATCAAAAACAATAACTCTAAACTATACTTACCTATTTGTTTCTTTGTAGGGGCGTCTCCACCTTCTCTTTATTTATGGACTTTTGGTGGTGTCACTAAATAGACAACCTTCGAGTAAGTGAAATTTGTTATTATATTTATTATTAGGGTTTTATTTGTTGTCGATTAGTAATTTTGTTGTTTGTATACTTAAAGGATTGTTAGAATTTGCTATTAAGGGTGAATATTGTTTTGTTTATAGGCCCTGAAGAAGGTAATATATTTACCGAAAGCTCGGCGAAGAAGGTGTTGTTTTTCAGTTGACCCTAATCCCGATCAATTGACATAGTACGTTTTGTTGGGTCGATCTACATAGTTGCTAATCCGAATATACTTACCATATTTATATTACGATGATTGTGAAGGTAATAACCACAAAAAACCGGGAAAAACTCGTTTTTTGGAGTATTTTTTACAATTTGGACTCCTTAGGGTCTTTTTGATTGTTGTTATGAACATTTCGGCGAAAAAGTCCATTCTAAAATGTTTAAGGCTATTGCTATAGGTAGCTTCATTTTCCTCGAAAATTCGCTAATAATGAATCTTTTCCCATCTTGCATTAATGATCTTTTCCGTCTCTTCTACGAAAAAAGTTTTGATTTTGGTTTATTATTTTCAATAATGATCCCTTTGGAATCGGCCAAGACATTTTTTTAACCCCCTCAAATTTTTTGGTTTACATTTCAAGGTACGTAGAATCCAAATATCTAATAAAAATTTGGTCGTCCGTCCGCCGTACGCGGCACTTTCCTTAGTTCCCATGGACCGATTTTGATGAAATTTGGTATATGGGCTCCATTTGGGGTCTAGTCGAGCCCCGAAGCTTTTGGTTGATGTAGGTTGTTTCTAAGAGTTGTTAAATAAGGGCTGAAATTTTCAAAACGCCCTAGCTCGAAAATTTCGATATAAAGGTTTTTTTCGTCAATTTAAATTTAACATAGTATTGAATTTTTAGAATCGAATGAGACCACCCAGAGCTCTGTAGGACCAAAAGTTCGCTTCCTATGAGAACTTAAGGGTTGGTCTCACGATAAATCAGAAACACGAGTGTGAATCGTAAAAGAGGCCTACTCCCTTGAAATTTTGATTGACGTTTTCATTATTAGCTTCGTCCGTATCGAAGATGAGATGGAAGCCATGTATTGGGGCGGCATGTCCTCCAAATTCGAAATTTCACGTTTCAGAACAATTTTGATTCTTTGTTTTTTGCCCGAAGCAAAATCAGTTTTCGTTCAAACCCATTCGATATTGCAAGGTTTAATTAAATTTCCACCATGGATTGCATGGGTTAGACTTCGGACAGTCAATTATGAGTTTTATTGCTGTTGAACTGAAAAAAAGTTAATTCCTTTGAACTACGATTTCTCAGTTCCTAATCGTCCAAATTCGGATAATGGGGGGGCACCTAATTTTTTTTAAATTTTTAATCGAAAGTAGACCTTATCCTGAGAATTTTGATACTAGCCGTTCTCTTTTTTGATGAGTAGACTTTTTTCTATGTTTTTTCAAAGTTTCTAATGTTTATGACGTCACGCCTCAGCCCACTGTGACGTCATAAACATTCGAAACTTTGAAAAATCAAATAGAAACTTCTTCTCAAGATAGAAAGTCGCAGTTGGTGTTAAAATTCTCAGAATGAGGTCTAGTTTAGATTAAAAATAACAATAAACAATTTTTTCCGACCCATGCGCTAACCCCATCGTTTATTTCATTTAGGCTTTAAGACCTATAAATTTAATTAGATCTTCTGGACTAAATTTCTGAAGGTTTACCTACGAACTCCAGCTTGGAGGGAACGAAGAATAGTTATAAAGGTCAAACATTATTGTTTTGGGGGATCGAGTTAATTAAGGAGAATAATCAAATAGGCGATGTGTACCCCTAGAACCGATTTATTTCCTTAAGATTACCTATTTCTAGATGGAGGTCAACCGAAGGACAGGGATGATGAATAATGGATACAAATTGAATATAAGGAAAAGATAGTTGGATATATTATCTATAATCAATGAGGCTCGTGTCTATATGGGGAGAAAGACGTATCATTAGAGACTACCTAATATAATATATTATTATTAGAAGATATTATCTTCTCCTTTGAACCTCGAGGGTAAGGGAAATGATCTTGATTGAAACTAAGGACTTACAAGATCGGTGTCTGGAAAAAAAAACGGAGGAACAATCCATGGTACGAATCAGGTGTCAGAGTAACTGTCACTCTGTCGCAAAGGAAATAATATTTATAATGTACTCACCGGCAGAAGAGTAGATGTTTCAAGTAAGTTTCTGAACTTTTTCATCGCTTCCATAAATATATCGCAGTCTCTGGCATACAACAAAAATATACTGGAGGTCTTTGGTTGTATTTCGTTAAGACTGGCCGTTTCAAATGGGACGGGTTTATAAGACTTCTGTTTGATGATGAGTCTGACAACTATCGTTGCGATTCCCACTGTAACGATTCCAGCCAATAATCCCAACACCAGAAAAATGTTCGAAGATACTGGTGCCTCATATTGTTCAAATACTTTTTGATTTTTATCCGTTGTAACATTCACTGTAATGAAAATTTGACAAAATATTAAATTCACAAGTTGTGAAGGGTGAACTTATATGACTTATAATTATGTCACCTCCAGGTAGAAAACGACATATAAATTGGACGTTTAAGGGGGTCTCAGTCGGTCGTCGTTCGTTCCTCGTTCCGGGTCAGTATTTCCCTGAATTTTAGGCGCTCAAACTTTAAAAATTTTACCTAAATTTGAAATTTTCAAGGGTTTTCAAAATTTGTTAGTACATGTGCCTAGGGAATGGATTGCCACAGGAATCATCAAAATCGAACAATAATTGCCAGAGAAAAATGGGAAAAACCTTTTATTCAGTTAAGTTTTTCCCATTTTTCTCTGGCAATTATAGTTCGATTTTGAAAAATCTTTCAGTTTGTACATTCCCTAGGCCCATGCACTAACAAATTTTGAAAACCCTTGATCATTTCAAATTTAGGTACAATTTTTAAAGTTTGAGCGCCTACAATTTATGGAAATACTGACCCGGAACAAGGAATGAACGGCGACCGACTGAGACCCCCTTAAGAAGCCTCTATCTTCCACTCTCGTAGGTGAATACTTTTATCTTAGTATTCTCTGCACCGAGGTACGACGTAGTTTCCTTACAAACTTTCAGCCTTTGTGTTCCTTTGGTGTATTCGGGGTCAAACATAGTTTTCGCAACCATTTTGATAGTTTTCTGGGTACTTGAGTATTAAACGGAGGCCACCATTACGAAACGCGCCGCGGCACTTATAGAAGGTTAAAGTGTTATATATTTCGAATGTAGGTTTGGAAATTATAATTAAAATAATAACACTTCGTTGAAATGGGAAAATATTGAATTATATTTTGACTTGACTTTTTGAGAGGACGGTCACATCTAGAATGCTGGAGAAAAGCATCAAGGGCTGTAAGGTACCACTCTGACCGAAGGGAGGGGGAACACCCCTTCCCCTTTTAACGTCGCAGTTAGGCCCTCCAGGTAGGTACACGCTTTTAGCATGTGTGTCTTTTAACACGTGATTCGTTCATGGTTCGGTTTTGAGAGGAAAATATTATTAGAGAATAAAGTGGGACGGACTTCTAGGGCAAATACACGAAACGGCCTATCCTGATGTCCGACGGTCCCACGGAGGAAACGGTTAAAAAATTTTGATATCCCCCCAAAAGAAAAATAATAAATCTTAAAAGTAGGGCATGCACTAAGTAGATCTGAACTAGTAGATCTCCTAGATGCTGAGGCTAACAGCCTAGAACCTAACAGACACGCCCGTGAAGTTACCTAGAGTGGTGATGAAAAGTCCTTACCTAAGCACTTGGGCACCAGGAAACCCAGTGGGATAAGCCTGGATGTGCTAAGATTCCTAAGGTGATGCTTCTCCAGGTTCTAGTAAAATATTTACAAATTAACAAATTCATTGTTATTTTTCAAAGTAATATACAAAGGGATCAATTTTGTAATCTCAAAAACAATTGTAAAAATCAAATTTTAGATAAATTAATTATTGGTAGTGGCAAAAAAATTAATTCGCCAAAAGTCCATTGCGTAGGTACATAAACTCAAGGCAGAAGCCTGTTAATGAGATGATCCTGTGAACAGAATGAAAGGTATGAGTAAAAAGGTAAATGCATGAAAAATGGTCGAAGGTCCTTGAAAGGTATTGTGAAGTTGAAGTGGTAGACTTGAGTTTCGAAAAATGAGAAAGGATTTGCCCTTCAATGACCCTCGGCCTATCCTGGCAAAAATAGGAAAACAGGAAAAATTATTAGCTCTGAAGTCATGATTTCAGGTTTCGACTGGACGAAACAGGTATAATTCTGGGACCCTTCCGAGCTCGACTTGTCGAAGGTTTATGCGTTGTACCCTTTTTGAAACTAGCCAATGACCTATTTACGTGACGCGTTGGGCGTAGTAGTCGGCAGGTATTACAGTTCGGTTTGAGAAAATGAAATCCGAGTTCGGGTTTGAAGATTTGAGACGAAATTCGGTTTTGGAAATAAAATGAATCATTAGTGACATTAAAATTAACTATTGCATTGCGAATTAGCTGAGCTTATCCACTGCTCATGATTCAGGTTGTATAAATCTACAACTAGATAAATATCTGCATCAAATGCAGAGTAATGGCAATTGCTATTTTAGCCAATGAAATGAATTTAACATTTTCAGAAAATTTCCATTTATTGAAATCAAGTGGGAATGTGGCGTCAAGTACCACTTGTAATAGTATTGCGAAGCACCAAACTTCGATTGTTTTATAGTTCAATATGCCACCAAAACATACGAACTCGTGTTCCATATGCCACCAAAACATAGGTCACGTAATAGTATTGTGAAGTACCAAACTTCTATTGTTTTATAGTTCAATATCGAGGGCGTCAGAGCAACACCCCACAACGTCATTTTGACAACTTTTCAGGAGAGCCAAAAAACCACTTCCCAATGATTTGCTGCTCTCAATTTCACGCAATATAACTATACTTGAGCTCTCTAGATTCAGATTACCTTCCTCTATGGACTTACGAGAGAATATTAAGAAAAAACCTTGTTTTTCTAAAAAATGAGACGTTATGGGGTATTGACCGTCAGAGCTGTGACAATACGGGGTGTTGCTCAATTGAAGTAAGCAGCTTTTGGTGGTTCCCAGGAATGGTTCCGGCCCAATTGGCAGGTACTCTGAGCCTCTTTTCGCAAGACGATCAGCAGTTTCATTACCCTCATGATCCTCATGTCCAGGAATCTAGAGTAGGGTGACCTGGTTGTCCTGGGCCACAGTTTTAAGGGTATTCAGGCATTCCCAGACCAGCTTCGAGGTTATAGTGTATGAAGCAATGGCCTTCAGGGCAGCCTGACTGTCTGACAAAATGTACACTTTGGCTCTGTTGATATGCTTGTTCAGCATTTCTTCAGCGCACAGTTGAATTGCATGGACCTCTGCCTGAAAGATTGTGGCATTCGTCCCGAGGCTATAAGGCTGCCCGAAGGGCCTCTAATGCCTGTGCCACATCTTCCACACATGACTGATCCATCTGTATACCACACAAGAAAGCCCGGTGCAAGGTTGGGCACCTCCTTTTTTCAGTGGTCTCTATCATTAATGACCACCTTGAAAGGTATTTCAAAGTTTTGTTTTTCTATCATAAGATCAGAGACTGTCAGAGCCATTCCACCTTCATATTTCTCAAGAATTTTGTGGTGGTTGGCCCTGGATCCCAGTCTTATGTATCCCAGCCGTAGCAGCTTTACAGCCCCTAGGAAGGCCACTGAAATATTTCAGAATGTCCTTAAGGACTGTTCTTGCTGCAGAAATATTAAATTCTTTTATTTTTTTAGTTACAATGATTACTGAGGAGTAGGTACTTAGGATAACATTTAAAAGAAGACACATTTTCAACGTAAATAAATGAAAATCTTTTTTTAGTTAACCAACACGTTGGTGGGGTGATCCCTCTTTTTCCTTTCGGTTCGTTCTTCCATAGAAAAAGATCTATTGATAAACACAATATAGTTAAATTTAAAACGAACAAACAAAAACTCTTGAACAGTCTTCAATAAAATCAACAATAATTGTTGGAAGATGAATTATTCATCTTCCGATAGGTACCATCTCGTCCAAACCACTGCACTCTCTCAAATCCGGATTCTCTTCATCTTCCGAACTAGGGAAGTATTCATTTGATGTGTCAATTATATCCATCTCGTTCTTTTCTGAAAAAGCAGAGAAGAATCCATAGTTGTTAGTCTGAGCCTCCCACTAAAATTATAAAATAATGTAACATGCTTCTGCCATTGACTTTCATCTTCATTTGTATAGGTAAGTAACCAGACAATTATTTCAGCCATCAAGTTCCTTGGCTAAGCTAAGAAAAGGTCTGCCAAATGGGTGTGGCACATAGCTTCCTTCTATCCATTACACAATTTATAGATTTAAGAAAGATTTTATAGTAAGGTATGGATGAATGTATAGGTTGAACAAAAATTTGTTGTGGTTGATTCCAAAGGTTTATTTTTGAAAATAATTAACCAAAACTTGTTTTGGAAACGACAATTTTGTTAAATAATTATTGTTGGTGCGTTCTTATGGTTAGAGGGTAGGTATCCACCAAGTTTTGGTTCAGAAACACAGGAATAACTCATTAAGTCTGATGAATATTCAAAACCAAGCAGGCAGTTATTTCTGAACGCAAAATAAGCATGCAATAATTTTCAATAAAAACCAAAGTCTCTCTCTGTCACAAAGTCTCTCTGTGTCAAGTTTTTCAGTAACCTTATCTCTAAAACAATACCCCAAAACGTCATAAGCTAGTCGTGTCAACTCCCCACTTTGTCGTAGTCCTTTATTTTATCAAGAAATCATCGCAAAAATTTGCCTGATTTTAATAACCAAGTTGATTAATATTGAAAGAAACTATCCAAGTTCTCTTGGAAACAACAAGAAAGCAATAAGTCATGCGAAAAATGAAGATAACTTACCTTAAATATCAGCCGTGTGACGCGGTTGTCAATCCTCACGAAAACACCTGACTGAACTGACGTTGTGGGGTATTACTGACGTCTTGACGATATGGGGTATTCACTTGGAAGCGATTTACGCGTTACCTATCGATTTTTAAATTAAACTACTTAGTGTGATCAGCAGCCACGAGATAGCCACGTCCAATGGTGTATCTAACTCATTTTCGCAAAAATTGACGATGTGGGGTGTTGCTCTGACGCCCTCGATATGCCACCAAAACATAATGAACTCGTGTCCCATATGCCACCAAAACATATGTCACGAATGTGGGTTTTCAGTCTAGGGCATTCCACATGACCGCCTAAAGCGAGAAGTTGGCGAACCTTTCGACTTTAACCCGCCGTCCGGGTCCACGGAACAATTTAAATTGAACATAGCCGCGTGACGACAATATAATATTCATGTAGAAAGATCAGGGAGACCAGGTTATCCAGACAATCTACACAGGTGGTCTCGCCACTAAAATCGTTGTGACACCATAATAGAGGCGGAAGAACCTCCATGCGCGTGTCCTGTTATAACAAGGGATATTACGGCGTGCACTCCGAACATCCGAACGTCAAATTTTGATTTCGATAAACAGTCTTTTTCGCAAGATTTGAATAAAATGTCTTCCACTGAAGAAAAAAAAACAATGATTCATTCTACATCACATGATTTCATTCTACATCACTTTGCTCGGAATCTGACGAACAGATCATTTGAGGAAGGACCTCATTATGTGACTCGATTTTGCGTAAACGTTCATGTACGTATTTGAGTTGGCGACCTGTTAATAAGTGTTCGATAATGTACCTATCATTATCAAGAACTTGTACTATTTTATAAGTACCTTTAAATTTTTGATCAGTTTTTGCGATCAAACGAGGTTCCAAATGTCTCAAAACTAGATCTCCGATTTGAAAACGTACCACAGGGGCACCTCGGTTTGCGTATCTTTCCGTTTCATACACGGCCGAACTATCGATATTTTGTTTTGCAATTGATCTTATTTCGTTCAAATCTGATCGCGTTGGCGGAATGACATCATCGGATAATTGAATGGATGAAGGAATAATCGGTTGTTTTCCTGTCAAAAGTTCTATGGGCGATTTTCCGGTGATTCGGTTTACGGTGGAATTAATAACTATTTGGATTCTAGGCATTAAACTTTTAATTGATTGTTTTTTTTATACTTAGGGCAACGGTTATCAAATTGGTAATTGTCAGCATAATGCGTTCAACTTGAGCATTTGCGCGAGCTGCGCCTGTCGCGATCGCGTGTGTTTTGATATTGTTCTTATTACAATAGTCAATAAATGCTTTTCCAGTAAAGCTACCTGCTTGATCAAAAATTACTCGAGTCGGTGAACCGAATAAACCAATCATTTCGGTTAAGGCATTTACAGCGACATTAGCTGTAAGTTGTCGACTATGGTGTAATAAAACGTATTTTGTAAATGCGCAAACAATAACACAATAATAGTCCGGTGGTCCGGAACTTCCACTGAGTCTTCCAGAAAAATCAATATGGATGGTATGGAATGGTATAGGCTCTTTTGGGATCATAAACAGGTTTCGTTGTTGTGGTCCTGTAGGGGCTTTCGCGATTTTACATGTGATACAATTATCTACAAATCGATTAACGAATTTACGAACTCCTGGGAACCAGAATTTTCCAACCACTGCATCGATTGTTTTGTTTATTCCAGAATGAAGAATCGACTCATGTACCGAATTTACAATGATCCATCTGTAAGCTTTAGGTACGACAGGTGCAACTTTCGTCTTTTTGTTGACCTGAAATTTCCTAAATAAAATGCCATTTCTTATTTCATAAGTATGCAATAATGATGGTGTTAATGTGTCGTTTTGGATTTTCTCTATAATTTGTTGAATGTCAGTATCATCATGCTGAGCTGATAGCAACCATTCGCCTGTCAATTCGACTAAATTTACATGTTTTTCCATTAAACGTTGATGTTCAAAATCTGTGACGTTTTGTAAATTATCGGTTATTATTTCTGAGTCTGATATGACGGGGTTAGGCGAATAATCACTAACTTGTGTTTGAAATACATTCATTTCGGACGAGTCGCCTACTGGATGGCGGCTCAAAAAGTCTACAGTTTCTAATTTGGATCCTGGCTTATACTTGATGTCAAAGTTGAATGTTTGCAGGAATGCCCACCATCTCTGTACTCTTGGGATCAAATTTTGTTTGAGGTAACTAGCTTGGAAAGACTTGCAGTCAGTAATGAGAGTAAACTTATGATACAATAGGTAATAATCCCAACATTTAAAAGCTTTAACGGCGGCGAGCGTCTCTTGTTCATAACTATGATACTTCGATTGTGCTGGAGTAGCTTTCTGACTAAAATAGGCTACTACCTTGCGTTTACCATCTACAATATTAAATAAAATTGCCCCATATCCAATAGACGAGGCATCAGTCCATACCTCAATTGGACATTCAGGTCGGAATATGGTCTAAATAGGTTCATTGGTCAATAATTGAATCAAATGTTGTCTGACCTCTTCATGTTTTGCAGTCCATTCAAAATGAATAGTTAATCTCGTTAACTCGTATAATGGTGCACAAATGATTGAAAAATCCTTAATAAAGTTTCTAAAATATGAACATAAGCCAATGAATGATCGAAGCGCTGTTCTGTTGTGTGGAGGTGGTAAATCGTGAAGAGCTCTCAGTTTTTCATTATGAGGTTGAACAGTACCGTTTTCTACCTTATAACCTAGGTAAATTACTGATGTTTTAATAAAAGAACATTTATCAGGATTTAATGAAAAACCTACGGCAGCTAATTTTTCAAGTACTCGTTCTAGTCTATAAAAAGCTTCCTCTTTGGTTTTGCTTATTATTAAAAGATCATCGATGTATGCCAGGCAGTAAGAATTTGCTAAATCTCCTAGAGCGTTTACAATAGCGCGTTGATAGACTACTGGTGCATTCCTAACACCAAACGGTAGGCGTTTATACTGAAAATGTGAGTCTGGAGTTGAAAATGCGAGCAACTCGCGTGTATTTTCTGCAACTGGGATTGCGTAAAAACCTGAAGCTGCATCTAACGATGTGAAATAAACTTGATCGGCTAATCTAGCTATTTGTTGTGGAATGAGCGGAATAGGAAAATGCTGCGGAACTGTGTTAGCGTTTAATTCGCGTAGATCTGTGACCATGCGGAGTTTTCCGTTTTTCTTAGGTACGAGCATAATTGGGCTAGAATAAGGACTATTTGATTCCTCTATAATATCGGCATTAAGTAATTCTGTTGTGTATTTTCGTACAGCTTCACGGTCACGGGGGTGTAAAGCATATGGTTTTCTGTAAACAATTTTACTCGGATCTATCGATCTTATCTCGAAAGGTTCTGTTTGTACGGGTTTCTTTGGCAAACCTCTTGTGAAGCTATCACTAAATTTCAATAATAATTGTCTAAGTCTATTAATGTCTTCTTCATGTTGTAAGTCTGTATTCAAAAGTTCCACGTCAGGTCGGAATATCTCACAGTTGGGGTTTGAGGTGATTGAACCCTGTAGTTGGGTTAGACCAGATTCACTTTCTGTAGCCCTTAGTGACTCTACTCGAAGGTCAACTACAGGTTGAAGGCACGGTACAGGACTTATTTTACTTTCTATTGGTTCATGATCTTTAGAATCTTCAATTGATGGTCGTGATTTTAATCTACGAGAAGCTAAAAATTTTAATTGAGTGTCTCTATTTTTATTTTTATTTTCAATACGTGTAATTTCATATTTATCATGAAAAATCGTTATTTTTACACCTGAGTTTATAATATCGCGTCCAATCAAAATATTATAAGGAATTAAACCATCTGGTATGATATGGAACGTTATTGGAATGTCTATGCCATCGATTGTTATTATTGTTGAAAGTTGTTCATTAATGGTTATTTTGTTATTACCTAATCCTGTTAAAATTGTCGGATTATTGTATTTTTGGCCTTCAAACTGAGTAATTAGATGTTCTGCAATCAAGCTGGCTTCTGATCCGCTATCAAAAGTGTAATTAAAACGTTTACCTTGATGGGTGAGTTCTCCGGTAGGGTTTGATCGGCAGAGGTCCACCCTCTTCTGCTGCTGGGGATTCTGGTTTCGGGGTCCTTGAAACCGGGTGTTGTGGCCTCCTCTGAAGCCTCCTTGATGTCCTCCTCGATGTTGATGTTGGCTTGGTAGAGTTTGTACTCCACCAGACTGCTGACCAGTTTTTCGAAAAGGGGTTCCATCTTGAGGAATTTGCTGTTGTTTTCTCTCAGGATTAAAATGACAATCTGCCCATGAATGATTGTTCAGTTTGCGTCGTGGGCAATATCGTGATTTTGTCTCGCTTCTTACAATCCTTTGTTGATTTGTATCCGTCCGTTGATGTTTGTTTTTGATTGGCTCGTCTTCCTCAAATTTACGTTTGTACCCTGATGTTGATGGTGTAGGTCCTTTCTGAAGACTTTTAATCGTATTCGTGCGAGGTTTTGTTGCCTTGATTGATGCCAGTTCTTGGAAAATGGAAACTTCGTTTGGATTCTCTTCTTTAAAAATCCATTTCCTCATTTCAGGTTCAGCGCGACCTGCCACTGCAGCTATGAGAAGGTCAGCACATTGGTCTGAAGTGCGGTTTTTGAAGGCATTACGAATGCGCGGATAATGTTCGATTAATTTATCCTCGATGTCTTCGCGGAAATAATCCGAAACCAATCGGTATACTGTGGCTGCTGGAGTGTACTTTCGACAAAATTTTTGTTTAAATAACAACTGGAATCTCTCCCATGTTAAATTGTCGTCAATTACTGATGAGAGCCAGAGGGATGCGTTTCCCTTGAGGGCCTCCATCAGTGCAACAGTCAAATCGGCAATATCAGGCTTGTATTTTTGTACAATGAGATTGGCAGCTTTGAGCCATGCTTCTGGATCAGTTGTAGTACCGTCATATGGAGCCAATTTAATTTTCTGCGTCATAATTTTGGATATCAATTCTGATTGAATACCTAATAATTGTTGTATAGGTCTCATCAAAATGTCCATCTGAGGTTGTAGAGGTGGTTCTTCTTGAACGTCTGGTAGTTGAGGAAAATCTTCTTGATCTGGTTGAGGGTCCATTGGTTCCTCCTTCCAAACACTCGACATAATTGATTTTGCGGCACCTGTTTTTGAAGATTAAATGAACGTTTTATAACCGGTTAACAACACTACTGTAATTGAGAACTTGCGGTCACTGTGTGGGGAAAGTTCATCCGTACTTCTGATTTCGAATGTAGGTTTGGAAATTATAATTAAAATAATAACACTTCGTTGAAATGGGAAAATATTGAATTATATTTTGACTTGACTTTTTGAGAGGACGGTCACATCTAGAATGCTGGAGAAAAAGCATCAAGGGCTGTAAGGTACCACTCTGACCGAAGGGAGGGGGAACACCCCTTCCCCTTTTAACGTCGCAGTTAGGCCCTCCAGGTAGGTACACGCTTTTAGCATGTTGTGTACACGTGATTCGTTCATGGTTCGGTTTTGAGAGGAAAATATTATTAGAGAATGAAGTGGGACGGACTTCTAGGGCAAATACACGAAATATATGTTGTAGTAGAACTATTCTAGTATTGTTGTGAGTCGAGCGTTATCAGATGAGTCATGTGTCTACTCGCAGAATCCCCTCCAAGTAGGCCAAGGTCAGGGTCGTTGACCGGAGCGCGCGCCATTACCTGTCATCGCCTGGCGACGCTTTCAACTCCATCCTGACCGACATTGCTGCATTCTGGGTTGCACAACGTCAGGACCAGGCGTCGGATTAATTCTAAACTTCACCTGTAAATCTATTAAAGTGTGTTCTTTCGAATCATGTAGTTATTTTTGGTATGCGGTACGAAATATTTCTATAGGTTAGGTGGCCTCCGTTTAATACTCAAGTACCATTTTCTGAATTGACAAAACCAACTCGATTGAGAAATCATGGAGTTTTCACTATTTCACAGGTCAGTGACTCCTTCTGTGGGGATCAAGATGAAATCTGTGACGTAATTAATCTAGTAAGTTTAACGATCCGTGGGTTAAAAGTTGCACATGCCCATAACACATGCAACATTAAAGGCTACGACCCGTATTTGGCTGCCTCTTGTACGCTCAGATATTTTCCATCCGAGTCTATTTTTGCTTTTTCTCCCTCCATGTCCGCTCAAGATTTGTAGCATTAACTACTTGGGTATCAGGAATCACAGCAAACCCTTTGGGGCTCATGGCGAAGATATCTGACTTAAAAACTTCACTTGGCACTCCCGTTCCATCTTGATGTCAAGATGACTGCTACCTGCCAACAACCCCATTATAATCTTAGATGTGGCCAACACCACTGGCAATGGGGTATTTCAGTCAATTTTTTTTAATTTTTTTTTTTTTCAAGAGTATGGCTCAGGAATAACGGTAATCGGGTCTGTCAGTCGAGAAAATGTTTTTAAAAAATCAGAGAAGCTAAGGAAAGTTGAAGATTTGAACCGTATGACATAGCTAGCCAATCGTGACGTAGCTAGCCAACTGTCTTTGAAAAAAGTATCCATGCACATTGAAGCGATGAAACCCTTGGAGGACCTCTTGGATACTACAAAATACTACTCACACACGCGCGCGGCATAACGTGTGATCTCTTTCATTAATTTTTCTACCACATGTTATAGTATCATTGGGCTTAAAGTTGGAGTATATAGGTTTTCAAGGGTGCTGAATCCAAATTTGAGGTCAAAAACCTGAATTTCCGACCCATCGAAATACCCCATTGTGCATAACATGCCATAGGGTATTGTGTACACTCCTTCAACACCGGCAGAGGATATCCGTTCGACTTCTTTAGTTCTCAGCAAAGCTACCCAGATGGCGTGAAAGTTCCGGTAATCATTACTACTGATGCCCTATGACGCCCAATCCTTCTTTGGGATGGACCTCTCGGGATACATGAGGCACTATGAGCTCATAGGCTAGTAGGCGGTGGCGGCGCTGGAAAGGAATGGTCACGGACAGAGAGGGATTGCCAAGCCCTCCAGTCTTGAATGAAGCGTGGCCATGAGCACTTGGGAAACTAGTAGGGAAGCCTAACCAAGAGAACTCAGCATTTCTTACTTTAACGTCAATGTAGTCGTTGCTGTACGGCTTAGTCTTCAGTGTGACTTCAATGGTGCCTTGGTGATACTGGCTGGGGACTAAGATATGCGGCTAGCGGCTATGGTGGCCACCCCCATGATGTCGACTCCAAGGTACCGCCAAATCTTCAACATGGATCGAGAAGCAATGGGGCACTGCAATAACAAAAACACCATCCACATCATTGATATTTTATTTTATGGCGGGACCAAGGAGACCGACTCACACTTATCAGGGTTCACATCAGACCACACCTGCTAGCTGCTCAGAAAATTCATTCAGGGCGATATCTTACGTTGTTCACCAATTGGTTCACCAACTCATGAACAAACTATGCAAACCAATACCATAATAATAATTCTCTGAAAACAGGGCTGACCATTAAGCCACACCTGGCCAGGAAATGGTTTCAGGGCGACACCTAACTTCGTTCACCAACTCATGTACGAATTATGGAAAGCAATGCAATAGTACTAGTCAAGTACAGGAATCTGCTTATTTAGTCTGAAAATGAATGGAAAAGCTCCCTCGTGGATGTACAAGAGTAAACCATTTTGTAATAGGATTAGGAATGCACTCGGAATGCCTGAATAACATACTTACAATTACTTTTCTTCCAAAGGCAGATGCTTTTCAGATCCGCTCTGGTCCAATTCCAAGCACCACCAGATGTGCACCGACTGTCGCGTATTCTCATGATCAATGTAATGTTGATTTCAGCAGTAAGGTTCCTCAATTTGAACTCCAGACCTCCTTTGAACCTCTTAATTGCATCCAACTGATGAAAATCACCCAGAATTTATTTCAACACAGAAGACCAATAAATGTAACAAAGAGAAGGAGCTCATTCATTGTGCCTAACTATATAGCAACCCGGCATAGGGCAGCCCGCAAATTTTTAATTAAATCTGTTGTCATAATGTATTATTATGAGGAACTTGCCTCTTATTACATTCAATATTGTGTGAATTTAGGTACCAAAATATCTCGCTCCCGAATCCCTCAACTTCATCGATCCCCCATTGGTCAAAAACAAATATTCTTCGTTCACTCTTGGCGAGGCAGGTGTCCTGGGTACCCTTGGATGAGTACCTTCAAATGAATTTGGAATATCTCCATAACCCCTCCACACAGACAAAATTCAAGTTTTGGGACGAGCTGAATTGCCTTTTTGGGGTTTTGATCAGCTGGGTAAGCTTTCTCCACTTCTCTCCGGTTTACCCCAGATCGTTGATACTAAGTACACAGTTCTTGATGACCGGTGAAAGATATTGGAAGCAACTCAGAGAAGATACAGCTGAGTGTGAGCCTCCACTCACTGTGGGCTCCCAGTGAGGGGGCTAGATTAATTTATTAATCTCCTTCCGACCCGAAGCTGGCATAATCACCCGCGATCATCATTGCTCAGTTTCGGGTCCGTGGTCAGCTCAGAGGTGACGTCCCCCCCCTCAACTTCAAGACGCCGTTTCCAGCCAGAGCGTCCCTCCCTCGGCGATGGGAGCCAATCAAGCGTCTCCACCTGCAGGCCACCCATCCGTCGAGGGAGTGGAGGGGGAATCTATAAAACAATGGAGCAGCCCCTTCTCTGGCAGACCCCCTCAGATATTCAGTAAGAGTCACCGAGAGCCCTGCTGCCCGTGAACTTGAGCCTGCTAGAGTCATTTTTCCCCATAACCATCTTGGCGACACATTCTGTACGACCCCTGGCTATCAGAATCGCCGTCCTGCATCGAATTGCCTGGTTGCACAGATCCCTTGATGAATCAACCGGATGTCCGACGCCACAACCACCACAATCGCCACATCACGCTTGGAAGGTTACCTATGGGCCCCAACACGTGTGAGTGAAAATAACTTACCTTTTATCCATTGGCCAATGATAAATAGGAACTGTGTAGAAGTAATAGAAAAACAGTTGAACATTTTCGTCAAGAGTAAAACTTAAGACTTAAAACTAGAAACTTACCTGGAACTTAAAGCTAACCTGTACTTACCTTGTTTGATGATCTGGAACTTGAAACTGAAATACGCTTGAACCTGAAACATAAATTGATTGGAGTTGAATGATACATTAAATGTATCATGACAAATTTTGTCAATTGAATAATTATTATACTAAACTTTCTATGTGTAAATACTGAATATTTCATCTGTGCCATACTTACGTTTGTTTCGCCCATCAGGCCTCTTTTCAGCACAAATTGTATGTGCCTAGTCAGAAGTCGTTCTCATTCTTATTTTAATAAAACTGTACTAATTACTGTTACCTTGCAGTTGCTCTTTCGAGTTCTACCTGGTCCCTCAGTGTGTCACACGGAGCTGGTGCATCGTCACACTCCGCCACATCTTCCGAGATTCCCTTCAGGAATCCTCACAGGCCCTTACGGCAGTGTTCACATTCGGTGTTCCCTTTTTTCTTCCTAGGACGCCCTTAAGGCCAAACATTTCAGCTTTCTTCATCCCGAGATTTCCGACTGGCCGCTTCACTGCCTCGTCACAGGTAAATACCACACGCTACCCTTGTAACTGTAGAATTTCACTTTGTTTCGATATTTGTCTGTTTTCCCCCTTCCACCTGAGCTCGCCACGTTAGGTCTTGCATCAATCGGGGAACTTGGGATCGGCACGTGGCGTCACAACCTCGGGCCGCTACCAATTTCACCGCGAAACAAGACCTCAACCCGGTCGAACGATCTCCCGTTTACGACTGGTGTGACGGTCGTCACAACCGCCACGAGTAAGCGGGACGCTACCTCTGTGGTCACGACACAAGCCGCCACAAGTAGCAAGCCTACATGAGTAAGTAATAAAGCTAACACCTTTAAATCGTTGACCATCCAATCCAATTCCTAATCCTTTTTCGTACGAATCTTGGTACGAAGGTTTGACAAGCCTGTATAGCATTAGTTACCTTATGTTTAAATATAGAACCACTGGAATTAAGTTCATTGCTCTTTGAAGATTACTGGATGGAATTGGGAATAAATCAGGAAAATCATGACAACAGTGTTAGAGACAGAGCTAGATTCCCCCGTCCATTCTAGAGTGCTCAGATATTTGGCACAGCCATTTGGAGAACAGTGAGTGGTAAGAAGAAGCTCAGAAATGACAGATCACCTGTGGGAGCAATCGAGTTCATTCTCTCCTGTACATCCTAGCGCAAGAAATTCTGTAGATATTCCTCGCAAATCATTGCAAAAAGAAGTGAAAATGGGTGCAGTCAGTACACATACAAATAAATCAGTGTCTAGTAGAAACCCACAAAAATACCGGAGCGGGCACAGACAGAGGAAGTTTTGGTTGGTACAACATGGATACCACGACTTTATTGGAAACTACCTAGTGTGGTGGTCCATCACCACAGAGCTCCACCAAATCCATACCCAAGTTGATCCTGAAGAGAAGCCTTCCATGCACAGAGGATCGTATGGAAGTGGAGGGACCGCGGCCACTACCAGGCGGCAGCACCATCCAGGCCAGTGCGAAGGAGTAACCAGGTAGGGGAAGGTCGCGTAGGGGGGGACACGGCTGAGGGCAACGCCATCTTGAAGCCCTTAGTCGTGTCTTGATCGAGCGCTCACCCACAAGTATGAGAAAGTGTTAGCAAGCTGTGAGGCAGCAGGAAATAGTGAAAGGACAGTTTTTATGACAAGTGAAGTCAATTAGAGTCACCGTTTGATAATTCGCAACCAGATCCTCGAGCCTGGATACATTGGTGTACGATTGCGCCCTCCCAAGTACTCCACGAAGATTCTGGACGACCGCCGCATTTCCACCTGGACCATCCCCACGAACTCTCTCTCTCATAATAGTCAAAACCGGTAAACTAATTCATTTTTGTATTAATTGTTGCTTTGGAGTTCCTCCTAGGTATAAATTTTCTTGTATTTTGATGTCCAAAAGGGACTTTTAGTTGATGTTATCGATCTCGTGGTGTTTCGTAACACCGTGTTCTTGTTCTCGATCTCGTGGTGTTTGGTAACAACCCACCACGTGGACAGTTATAGGTTAACCCCATCAGGGACCTATCTTTATTACTTACCTTGATAATTCTGAAGTTAAAGTCATTGAGATTAATACGTTTTTATGCCATTTATTGAATGTTCAAAGTATTTTTCGTTTAAATAGAGATTTTTACCTTTTGTTCCTGAACTGGCGTTCTGACTTCTGAATACTTACCTGAGCAGTTTCCTGGAGCGTAATAGGATCAGAAATTACATCTATTAATTGAATACTTACCTGAATAACTTACCTTGATTGAAGTAAAAGTAGAGTCACCCGTAGATTGCAAAACGTAAATTTACTTACCTGAGTCTTGAAGAACCTGAAACAAAGGAAAAGAGTTAATGTTGACCAACAAAGCAAATTATACACAATAACGCAATAAAGAGTCAAATTATACTTACCTGGTAAACTTCAGACGAAGAATATTGTTTTTCGGTGTTTCCAAAGGGACTCACCTAGTCAACGAACATCAACGCCTTCCGCTACCAACTGTTACCCATTGATCCGGAACACGGTAAGTGCACTAGAGAACATACTAGTCCATAAGCGCAAGATCTTTGTAATATCAGTTTTCATTCAAAGATAATTCCATCGGCCATCGCTAGGAAAACTAGGTATTACAAATTGGTGGCCCGCGGTGTGATTTTGATAGGTACCAAACTATCACGAACCTTCAGTTCGCCTTGCGCTGACTAGTAGAAAAGTTGCCCAGGAGACTGATCAGAAGTGTTATAGGAATATCAATTGAATTGTTTATTCAGAATTTATTTTGTTGAACATTGACAAAGAAAATTACGAGCGTAGGACATTGTTTTTCTGTAAAAACAAAGAATACGGCCGTAGACATAAAACCACTCGTGAGCAGAGGAACAGGAGTGTGAGCGAACTAGCGAGATATCAGGTTGTCCTAGCGACGTTCTCCCGTGTAAATCTTGGGCGGACCGCTGCGTTCCGGGTCCTCTCTGATCGGACGATCCGGGTCGATTTTCTCGTTGGTTCTGAGTTCTGGATACGAACCGTATCGGAACGACTCTCGGGCGGGTCATCGGGTTTCGGGTCGACGATCCGTAACATCAAGTTTCGAGCCAGCGGGTTCCGTAACGTCAACACGTTCCGAGAACCGTTGTTCCCGAGTCAAGGGAACGGTTCGAAGTACCTGTTACCGAAACTCGAACGAGTACAGAAACTCGTTCTTGGATCGGAACAGCCACCCAACGTTCTGTTATCGGTTCCGAACCACTGTTCCGAATCCGTGAACTCTCGCGGAACACCCGTTCTCGCGCAGTTACCTACCTTGAAAAATAACAACCGATAGTGACGAAAGTGAAAACTTTTACCATTCTTTTTTTTTGTATAAATATTTTCACACCTGAACTCCGAGATGGCTGAAGGAGCAGACGACGCGGAAATTGGACGGGAGATGATGGACGCTGTCACCTCCGCGATGGCGCAGATGGGACACTTTTTCGCCACACAGCGAGGAGTTCCGAAACCCGAAGAGCAGGGTACCGGACTCCCGAGGTCACTGTTCATGGAAGTGGACGTGTGGAACCCCGATGAATCCGGATGCATTTCCACACAACAATTCTTCTCGGAGGTGGAACAAGCCACTACTACGCTGACACAGGTGCAGAAAGTACAGTTCCTGAGGGCGCGACTGAAAGGAGGGGTAAAGCGGTTCCTGATCGAAGCGACGGGTGAACAACCCTACGACCGCTTAAAGGCGAAAATTCTCCGCTGGTATGGAAAGGAAAACCCCGAACAAGCAAATGTCAAACTGTGGACGACAAAGAGACAGGTGGGAGAACCTCTTCGAAAATATGCGGAGCGACTGTTGAACCTGGCATCGTGCGCTGTAGAAGCGGAGGAAAACCTTCCTCCAGCACGAAGACGGGCGTGGATCCAGCAGAAAACTCTGCGAGCGTTCATCCGGGGGGTGGACAAGGATATCAGTTTGTTCTTGCGAGGGGGAACCACCGAGACTCTGGAGGAGGCCGTCGAGCGGGCCGAGGAGTGGGAGGAGACTGCCTGCGAGGATCGTGAACCTGGGCTCAGGTGGGACGTGGCCGGAATATTGAATCAAGAGCCCCGAAAATGCTACGGATGCGGAGAGGTGGGACACTTCGCAGCTAGGTGCCCAAACCGCAGTGGTCCTAGCGGAGTTCGAACGCCGCCATTGACACCCATGCAGGGAGAAGGGTCCCGAAGGAGATTCCCTCCAAGGGAACCGGCTCCCCCAAAGCTGCGTCCTTTCTGCCACTATTGCGGTCAGTGGGGCCATTACACTGCATATTGTCCCACGATGGTCGTCGCGGACTACTTGTGCGATTTCTGTGGCTCCAAGGACCACTATGAAGCCGAGTGTGCCAGGAGGGAGCAGATAATGGCCAGATTCCCATTTCCGGTGCCCACTTCAGCGACAACAGCGGCCATTGCCGCACCAACACCAAGTGAACCTGAAAAGGAGAAGCGAGACGACGAATTGGTCGCATTCCAGACAACCGCTAAACTTACCATAAGGCCGGTGATATACGTTCCCGTCCGACTGGGAGACACCAATCGCAAAATGGTGCTGGATACCGGAGCCACGGTTTCGGCGCTTTCCGAGCCTATTCCCGGGGTGGAGATCCAACCGACCACAGAGGAATTGTGGGGAGCTGACGGACAGAGGATGTTGCTCCAAGGAGTACAGACGACTCCAGTGACGATCGGACCGGTCACTACTATGCATGACTTCTTCGTGTTCGACCGGCCAGACTCTGGACTCAGTCTTTTGGGGTTGGACCTCTTGGAGAAGTTCCCCATCAGGATCCGAACCGACATAGGGGCGGCGGAAATGGACCACCCCCAGACTGGCGAGCGTTTGACCATCGGAACCTTGATCCGAGACCCCAGCACCGTGAAAAGCCTGGAGCGGCTAGCGGCGGGTCGGCGAGTAGAGAAAAGGAAAGACCAAATGGACGATGTCCAGCAGAAGCAAAATGTACCGAAGGATTGTCCCTTGGAAATCCCCAGGGAGCCTGAAAACGAGCACCCCCTAACGGACGAGGAGCTCACTCACACAGATGATAGTGGACGACTTCCGGACAAGGAAGAAGGAAGGGCTGCAGATCCCGACGAGCTGCAGCAGCAAGAGTACCATCAAGTCGCTTGTTTGGTTGACTTCACACAGGCACAGCTTGTGGAGCTGCGGGAGGAGGACCAGCAGCCGATGAATGGGCCAGCGAACCACGGGCTCACCTCACCGGTTTCTCAAGGAAACAAGGGCGAGGAAATGCCACCTGCGACCGAACGACCATGCTCCGGATCTCAGGCGGAGCAGGAACCTGTGGCAGAGTCGGTCCACGAGGTCTCAGCAAGCGAAGCCGCAGATGACGAGACCACAAGAAATGCGACCAGACGCGGGACGGTTGCTGTCCCATCGACCGCTATCACTCGATTGGTGAGAGTGTTGCGGCGAATCTCAAGACTGGCCAGGAAACGACTGCAACGGGCTTGGCGCCTGCGTGGGCGAGGAATCAGCCAGTCACGGCGTCACCCTGGATCCCACAATGGACCTGGAGGTGGCGCTAGACCAATGGCGGCCCCGCCTGACAGGGGAAAGGCCTTCTGGAGTTTCTGGAATGGGCCGCGAACGAAAATGAAGATGCGGATGAACGCGGATGGTGGAATGGAGGACTCGCCGGAGTTGGTGACACATTTTCACCTGTGCCGGTTGGAGGCCACAACCGCCGATCCGGTGACTGGCGTAACCAGTACCCCAGTCACACCCGAAGAAGTGGTCCCCGAGGAGAGGATGGACGAGAAGGACAATGAAGGGACTTCCGACATGGATGCCGACTCAACTATACGACGACCAAGAGGAACAATGCCAGGGGAGGCGAGTCAAGCCGAAGCTGAGACCAGCGACCCCCAGGCCTCATCCCAGCCGGTTGAGCCAGAGTACCAGCCGCACCGGATACCTTACCTGGGCTGTGTGCGGATGTGCCATGGAGCGGAGTAGGTCCAAGTCCTGCATGTACCTGTAAATAAATAAAACAAAAGTTAATTACAAAAAGAAAAAAAGATAATATATGTAGAAATTAGTAAAGAGTAAATATGTAAATTGTAAACAATAAATAATTAAAAGTTAAAAGAAACTTACCTGGAGATGTTTATCCGGAATACCTTTGACCCATGTTGAGAGGGAGGGAAACCACGACGTTGGTCGGACCGATTCGGGCCGAGATGGGGAGAATTCCGGGTTCGGGCGGTCGCCATTGTCCGACGGGATCTTGTTGCCCAAGGGAGGTCGTTGGGAGAGTAGGAAGTCTAGGGACAACCTGAGCATGAGAGGAAAGGATGCGAGTTTCAAAAGAGTTTGACAAAGGTGGTGACTACGGCCATATTCTGTTGCAGGAGGAACTGACTAGGCTGCCATGACTGCGACCGGAGTAGATAGGGTGATAGGACAACTGGAGGGAGGAACCGAAGACCGAGATGGAACTGTGGAGGCGATGATCGTCATCGGAGGGACTGTCGGACTGCTCGAGGGGAAGCCGCGACAGCTGGCAATAGTCATGAATTGCATAACCCAGCTGGCGGACTGTCTACGAACCACAACCTTGTCAGAGTCTCAGCCTCCACCAGCCGTCATAAGGGAAGTCGCCATACTCAGACACCAAATGCAGACGTTGCGGGAGAGGCTGGGCGCAGAGGAAGATGGAGACGACACCTGGACGGAGGGCGAATCCCACCCGGTAGAAAAGCCGCTGCCACTGACCCACCAGACGTCGACACCCGAGCTCTCAGGAAAGGAGTCGGAAATGGATTGCGAGGACGAGGAAAAGGGCTTGGGACCCAAAGAGGATACCGCCCCACCGTTCTCACCAATATCACAGAAGGACCAGACCAGCGCAATGGACTTGACGCCGCGGCTCGTTTTGAGCGATTGCCCCATCTGCGGAAAGCCAGACAGGGTAATAACCGGATTTCGCTGCCAAAGCTGTAAGACGTTCTGGAACCGACTAGTGACGAGGTGCAAGAAGTTTCCGATGGGCCATCCAGATCACCCGATGCCATGCAAACTCCGGGAACACAGAAAGGCCAGACCTGCAGATTGTACAGGATGCCGCCGATGGCGTTATGAGCAGGCGCTGATAGAATCGCGTCCCAACCTGCCGCTGCCTCTGCCCCCAGTGACCCCGGAGGGACGGAAGAAAGCCGATGAGGACATCGGCCTCTTGAGAAGGGAGGAGTGTGGTGGTCCATCACCACAGAGCTCCACCAAATCCATACCCAAGTTGATCCTGAAGAGAAGCCTTCCATGCACAGAGGATCGTATGGAAGTGGAGGGACCGCGGCCACTACCAGGCGGCAGCACCATCCAGGCCAGTGCGAAGGAGTAGCCAGGTAGGGGAAGGTCGCGTAGGGGGGGACACGGCTGAGGGCAACGCCATCTTGAAGCCCTTAGTCGTGTCTTGATCGAGCGCTCACCCACAAGTATGAGAAAGTGTTAGCAAGCTGTGAGGCAGCAGGAAATAGTGAAAGGACAGTTTTTATGACAAGTGAAGTCAATTAGAGTCACCGTTTGATAATTCGCAACCAGATCCTCGAGCCTGGATACATTGGTGTACGATTGCGCCCTCCCAAGTACTCCACGAAGATTCTGGACGACCGCCGCATTTCCACCTGGACCATCCCCACGAACTCTCTCTCTCATAATAGTCAAAACCGGTAAACTAATTCATTTTTGTATTAATTGTTGCTTTGGAGTTCCTCCTAGGTATAAATTTTCTTGTATTTTGATGTCCAAAAGGGACTTTTAGTTGATGTTATCGATCTCGTGGTGTTTCGTAACACCGTGTTCTTGTTCTCGATCTCGTGGTGTTTGGTAACAACCCACCACGTGGACAGTTATAGGTTAACCCCATCAGGGACCTATCTTTATTACTTACCTTGATAATTCTGAAGTTAAAGTCATTGAGATTAATACGTTTTTATGCCATTTATTGAATGTTCAAAGTATTTTTCGTTTAAATAGAGATTTTTACCTTTTGTTCCTGAACTGGCGTTCTGACTTCTGAATACTTACCTGAGCAGTTTCCTGGAGCGTAATAGGATCAGAAATTACATCTATTAATTGAATACTTACCTGAATAACTTACCTTGATTGAAGTAAAAGTAGAGTCACCCGTAGATTGCAAAACGTAAATTTACTTACCTGAGTCTTGAAGAACCTGAAACAAAGGAAAAGAGTTAATGTTGACCAACAAAGCAAATTATACACAATAACGCAATAAAGAGTCAAATTATACTTACCTAGTAAACTTCAGACGAAGAATATTGTTTTTTTGGTGTTTCCAAAGGGACTCACCTAGTCAACGAACATCAACGCCTTCCGCTACCAACTGTTACCCATTGATCCGGAACACGGTAAGTGCACTAGAGAACATACTAGTCCATAAGCGCAAGATCTTTGTAATATCAGTTTTCATTCAAAGATAATTCCATCGGCCATCGCTAGGAAAACTAGGTATTACACTAGTTATTCAAAAAATGACGTTGAAAGGATTCTAAGATGAATTGGACAAAATATTAAGAATACCTATACCTTATAAATACAAGCAAAAAAAACATACCTTTATTTCAGTCCGGGATGATCTCTTAAAACATCCTTGAACTTCCTGGAACACGATTGAGTTCATTTTATTAACCTATTATATTAAGAAAATTTATTAAATTGGCACTCATTTCTTAATATGTACCTAGACCCAGAGGCTAAAATTTGTAAAACAGAATGTTCTGATAAGAATCTATTCTCTTCCCTTATAGTCACCCTTTACAAAAGAGACATTGTCCTCAAGTGAGCAGTTACTATTCGGCACAAGCCATTATTAGTGAAAACCATCGAACTAAAACACCTGGAATGCTATCTAGGCGGGCGGGGATAGGGCCCCAGCGGTCGGGCCTCGTTCGGCCTGCCCCCACTCCGTGGGGGGTTCTGAATCTGTCGCGTGCCGTGTTTACATTGCAATGTTCACATTCATTGTTTGTGATTCGACGTAATTCTTCGAAATTTTGGCATGCCTTGAAACATCTGAGATAGAATTCTGTTGAACTCCGAAAATCTAATATAAAAATCCAATTTCATGAAAATGAAACCGATAAATTGATTAAGAAACAGATGAAAGTAGAACAATATTAGGGGGTTTACCGGCAAGGAATGTGTTGTGTGTTAAATTGCTCATGATTTCTTCTCATGTTGATATAATTTTTTTTAAATACTGTTTAGTATTAAAATTTCCAATTTTTCAAAATACCTATATCCAAAGTTTCAAAATACTCGACGAATCAGAATACTCAACGTATCAAAAGTCCAACGAATCAGAATATTTAACGTATCAAAATGTTCAACTTATCAAAATATTCAACGTCGGTACCAAAATGCCCAAAGTATCAAAATGTTCAACGTAATTGGATCAACATTTCCAATGTGTCAAAAACAAAAAAAGAAAAAAAAATGTGTCAAAATGTCCTAAGTATAAAAATTTTCAATGTATTAAAATGTCCAACGTATCGTAATGTCCAAAGTATCAAAATATTCAACGTATGAATATCAAAATGTCTAATTTGTCAAAAGCCTTTTGTTGTATCTAGAGGTGGCTAAAATACACTTCTACATAACTGAACAAACTTTTATTTACAAGTTTAAAACTTACTAGAACTAAATACTTGGTGGACATAACTTCACGCTTGATAAGGAGTAACTGATAGTAGTTAAGAGAGAGGGGAGAAAACGTCTAATGTAGGTATCAACATTTTATGTACCGAAATCAAAATGTCCAACGTATCGAAATGACTAATGTAGGTACGTATCAAAATTTCAGTGGTCTCAAAAAGTCCGACGCATAAAAATTTCCAACGAATTAAAACGTTCAATGTGTTGCAAGTTTTATTATTATTGACCATGATTTAGGATTTTCAACCAGAGTTTTCTCCTATCCAACGTTTCAAAATAATTTAGGATTTTCAACCAGAGTTTTCTCCTATCCAACGTTTCAAAATGGTACGATATGTCACACATAGTTGCGTACTGGGTTGCTGGAATTTCGGGGGAGTGGTGGAACACACCTTCAACATCGGGATATGGTGTCGCTTAAACGATAATTATTAAAAATCCATCAATATTGAACATAATTTTGGTTATTCTATCGTACAAATTTGCCCCCTCTCCCCCCGAAATCGAAGTCCGACTATGGGCATGATTCTCACTTATAGAGGCTCTGGATAAATAACCTCACTTACGAAGTTTAACTTGTAAAAAAAACAAAAAAAAAACACCTCGTTCTGTA